>CM033643.1:206990490-207155062 GCA_019512145.1 Engystomops pustulosus
ACCAATCCCACAGATGCTCTATTGGATTGAGATCTGGTGGACTGTGGAGGCCATTTGAGATCCAGTGACCTCATTGTCATGTTCAAAGAAACCAGTCTGAGATGATTCCAGCTTTATGACATTGGCGCATTATCCTGCTGAAAGTAGCCATCAGATGTTGGGTACATTGTGGTCATAAAGGGATGGACATGGTCAGCAACAATACTCAGGTAGGCTGTGGCGTTGCAACGATGCTCAAATGGTACCAATGGGCCCAAAAGAGTGCCATTTGTTTACAAAAAATTCATATTTGACACCCACCACCACAGACATGCCTATGGGAAAACGTTATGCTTACAGGGGCAGGGAATGGAGGCCAAATTCGACTTACCATGGACGTAATAAGATTACAGGCACAATAATGACCGTTTGTCTCTCTCCGTTCTTCCGACGGGTTTGTGGGACTTCATCTAATGTCAGAACGTGGATGCAAAGTATGGTTATTTACTTGTTAAGAGGCGGTCTTTAAACTTTCATTTTGCAATTCTTTGTTTTGCTTGTTATACATGGGTAAATGGACGGTACTGCTTGTAAGGAAAGTCCATACACATATAAGCAAGGGTCGACTATTAGAGCACAGTGGTCAAAGTAAAAAAATTGCAGGATTATCTGAAATAGATTGTTGAAAAGGAAAAAAAAAAATGGGGCCCATGTTCTGGAGACACAATCAATTCTACGGTAAAAAAAGAATTTTGTTTACACATCATTTTACTCCAACAGTACGCCATCATGAACATATGAAAAAACATAAGACCAATAGTTTTGAATCATAAAAAGTCGCTTACCATGGTTGCAAAAGGCAAAAATTATAAATTGACATCCATTGACTACATGTAAACGGTCTCTAATTATCCCAGTCCCAGTGGACAGGAATCCCTTCGGAAGAAGCTTATTGTTTTCTCTCTCACAGTGAACTCCCAGGGAATGAGAGGGACTTTCAAACGGCACCGGAAGACTAATGCGGTGAATAAAAGTTGGACGAAAGGCATATCAAGAGGATCCCCACCAGCTAAATCAGTTCGGAGGACAGATTTAAGGATCTGCAACGGCGCTTTTATATGGAATATATAAAGACCCTCCGAAGGGGAGGCAGAGAGTCCAGGAAGTAGTTAATTATGCACAAAGGAAAGAGAACAAAGTTCATGTCAAGGACTCTAACAAGCTTCACAATAATAAAGTATGGGGGAAAAAAAAACCCATCACTATTTAAAAGGGTAATTCCACTTTACTAAGAATGAAATAATTTTTTTTTTTATGCATTGTGTAGTTTATATATTTTCCGGGCGGGCCAAGGCGGCAGGGTAAGAGAAACGCCGGAGGGAATTATAGCCCACCAACAAAATTCTGCAGAGCCACACAGAGGCTTTCTAGATCACAATCAAATTCAATTTTCATCATTCTGCTATGCAGTAGGAAGCTTTTTGGGTTATGTGATGATGACACTACCCACATGACTAGGTTAAACTGTTCAGAACCAGGCCTCCTCATACCATCCCCTTATCTCCAGCCACTTTGCTTATAGTGGCATACCCTCACCCATCTTCTGGCCTGCTGGCTCGTGGACTGCGGAAGAGAATGTGGTTCTCCACCCACCTCCCGCTCACCCACACCCCAGTGGTGGGGGGCAGTGTGGAGAAGTCCATACCCCCCACTCCCGTTTCCTTACTCTCGATACACATAACTCAAGCTGTGCGCGCAAGTTATCCAGGAAAGTGGAATAAATACAGCACACTCTCTCACACCTCTTTTGACGCCTACCGATTAACTCTCCCTCCCTACTGCATTTTCCTACCTTTACGCTGACCCTTCCTATCCCCCCTCGCCACTTCGCCCCCCCCGTCTTTACTCTCCCCCTTCTGCACTTCGTACCTTTTTTTTACTCCCGTCATACGACCATCCGCTATCCTGCTCACTTCTCATCCCCCATAACCTTCTGTCACGTCCGCTCCCCCTTCTCCTCTTCTCCCCTCCTCACCCTGTAGTGCACGTTGTACACGATCTTAAACAACCTATCTGCCCCGCGCCATGACAGACCACTCCTTTCTATTTTTCCTCCCCTCCTTATCGCTTCCCCGGCCCCTAACCTTGTCCATCTCGCCGCATTAACCCCTTATTTCGCTTTCTACGCCCTGTTTCTCGTTCCCTTCCTCTTTTCCCCCCCATTACTCCTATCCTGTCCACCATAACCAACTAGTACGACACGCCGCTCGCAAAAGTCCCAGCTTTTTCAATCCCAAATGTAATTCCAAAGAGATGATTCTCTTAACACTATCAACACCCCCTCCACCACCACTACTCTTTCCCCCCCCTCCGCTCTGTTACCTTTCCCCCTTCGCGTGATCCAACTCCTTTACTCACCCTCCTCCTGCCTGCATACTCATCTGCCCCAACCCACTACGCTCCCTATACCTTCAACTACGAAATCCGTTCCTCTTTACTTTTTTGACCACCATTCGGGCTCTTTCCTGCATTACATACATTTCCACCCGCTCCGTCCTCTCTTCTGCTCCCCTTCACTTTAGTCCCATCGTCTGAGCCCCTTTGTGAGCAGGCAGAAAGAAAAGAAAAGAAAAATCGGAAGAAGCTCAATTCAGGACCAGGCAACGTTTTCCAATCTTCTACTGCGAATTTCGATGAGCTTTGTGCACAGTTGTAGACCTCAGTTTCCTGTTCTTAGCCTGAAAAAGGAGTGGCACCCGGTGTGGTCTCTGCTGATGTTAGCCCACTGCCTAAAGGTTGGACGTACTGTGCGTTCAGGGAGATTGCTCTTTCTGCCACCTTGGTTGTAACGGGTGAGCGATTGGTCACTTGTTGCCTTTCTTCAGCTACGAAAAACTCAGTCTGCCCAGTCTACTCTGACCCCTCTGGATCAACAGGCATTTCCGCCCACAGAAAACTGCCTCTACTGGATGTTTTTTCTTTATTGGACCATTCTCTGTAAACCTAGAGGATGGTTGCTTGCTGAAAATGCCTGGTAGAATTAGATCAGCAGTTTCGAAATACTCAGGACAGCCCTTCTGACACCAAACAAACCAGGCCCGTTCAAAGGCACTCAACTCACCTTTCTTCCCCATGCTGATGATACTTGAAGTTTAACTGGCGGAGATTGGTCTGTGACCATGCTTACATGCCCTAAATGCACTGAAGTTGCCACCATGTGAATTGGGCTTGATTAGAAATTAAGTTGTAAACGAGCAGAGTGGACAGGTGTACCTAATAAAGTGGCCAGGTGAGAGTGTTTATATATATATATATATTGTATAACAAAAGGAAGTTCTGCCTCACCTTCTTGACTTCATTATTCCCCAGCGGTGTACATCTGGACAAGCCCCACGACCAAAGGGCACATATTCCAAGAACAAAAAGAGTGAGGTCCGCCGCATCCAGGGATGTTTCAGGTAAAATTCATTTCTTTATTTGAAATATCAATAAAATCCATAGGCAAACAAATTGCAATCATGTGATGGCCCATGTATGGTGACCACATGCATGATTGCAATTTTTGCCTATGGATTTTATTGATATTTCAAATAAAGAAATGAATTTTACCTGAACATCCCTGAAGCGCGGACATCACTCTTTTGTTCTTGGAATATATATATATATGCTAGAGGAATACTACTAAAATACACAGTTTCATATCAAAAAGCAAAAATAAATATATTTTTTTAAAGCTTCAAATATTATGATTTTTCGACAATCTCTATAAAGATTATTGCCCGGATCGGAGCAGCATTGTATCCTTTGACGTTTTATAAATAACATGTTTGCACTTCCACTTGATTTGCTGTCTGTTACTAAAAAGACATGGATGATTTATTTATTTCTATGTTCAGACCTATGATCGCTGTGCTGCTTCAGACTTCCAGATTGATACAATTATCCTTTAAGACTCCCAAGCCCTGTATCTGTCATTCTGGCCTGTATACCTGATGTGCAGCCAGCTCTCTACAATTTCACGAAAAAGACAGATATTCATGACAGCAGCTTAACATAATTTACAAAAATTGTATATTGTGAATAAATTGTATATAATTTGCCAGAGACAGGTTGTTATTTTCATTTCTCCTCACAGCCAACTTATGAAGAGGTAAAAGACCTGGAAATTATAGCGTTGGATGCGTTCCGTTTAAAAATGTAAACATGCAGATCACTTCACAGCTGTAGTCATTTTACAATTTTTTTTCTCGCGTTATTTATTTAATTTTTTACAATCCCAAAGGATAAATCAATGCTGACTGTCATGGTCATGCATGATCAGTCATTGTGCATAGAGGTATATCTGCAATATGTCAAATTCCGGCTATTGAGTGGCATTGAATACATAAAATGCGCCTTTAATCAAATTATTATTTTTTCTTTTATTATGTTTTGGACCAATTATTTTAGAATTATACAGATAGATGCTTCTCTGTTTTGAGATATTTTCTTTTACTGACCTACAGAACATTGTAAAAAAGTCATCTCATAAACAGAGATAAGCGGACACAGTGGGGCTCATTTACTTACCCGGTCTTGTCGCGACCCGGTTGGCCGACGTGGATTTGGGTTCTGCCGGAATTCACTAAGGTCGTGCGCCCGATATCCAGTAGGAGTCGCTGCTGCGCCGAGGTCCGCCGGAGTTCACCTGCTTCTTCTCGGTGCATGTAAGTGCTGATCTTGCAACACATTTAGTTTTTTAAATTCCGCGGTCTTTCAGAATCTGTTGGGTTGTTCGACGGCCACGCCGTCGTGTGAAAGTGGGCACCAAAATGTGATCGCGTGCGCCAAAATCGCGGCGGAATTCAGTGCAAAATGGAAAAATTTGGGAAACCCGACGAAAGTGCGGCCGCGAAGCCCTTAGCAAATGAGCCCCAGTGTTTGCATTTGGGTTTGGGGTTCCGGGTCGGTCCCACAACCCAGACATATTGCCAGATTACACAGCCAATGCGGCAAATTGACAGTCCCTATCAACTAGCCATGGCTACTTGTTCCCCCTGGGCAAGCTAGGGGACATCAATTTGCTGAATTGACTGTTTTGCTTCCAATCCGGCAACTTGTTCAGGTCACAAAGCTGGATCCGGACCCCAAACCTGAACACAGACGTCGAATCCGCTCATCTCTACTCATAAATGCTATTTTGGCCTCTAATCAGACACAGTTCCATAGTATCTATTATTAAGCAGCTTTTCATCTCTTCACTATTTGGAAGCAATGGAGAAATTTATTGAGACCTGTCACATCGCGTCACATTGTGCACCAGGATTTACCAAGAGGCTTCAGTGTACGATCTGAAACCTGGCTTAGGCTAAAGTTAATGTGCTGGGCTTGAACACACTGCACTGTACCCAAAGACCCATCATATAGGTGGCATGGGGGGGGAACTAAAATTTCTGACCTATACGCCATAAATTCTTATTTTTTTATGGCTTTTATGACATAAAACTGGCTAGCAAGCCAATATAAATGCCCCCAATAAATGTGGTTGGATAAAGACAATAGACTCACACTGGGACCAAAAGGGTTTGGTGTGGCATTGTTTCCCACAATGCACCTTATCAAAAAGGAGAACAAGGGTTCGTTGCTGTAATTATTCTGCAATTGCTACTGAATTAGTGTCCTGGGAAAGATCTATCACCATGTCGCCAACTTCTACAGCAGCCTCTACTTCCGAAAACCACAGATCCAGAATCCGCCAAGAGGTTCCTGTCAGGTATCAATAACCCCCTTAATACCACAGGTGCCATGGCAATGGACGCCCCTTTGACAGTGGACAAGCTGCGCTCTGCCACTAAATCCATTAGACCTGGCGCTGGGGGACCAGAAATACTGGAGATCTTTGAAGAGATGGTGGTGGAGGAAAGGATGCTGCCATCATTGAGGCAAGGCATGATCACAATCCTGTACAAGCTGAGCGAAAGGGTGCTACCTGAAGAATTGGCATCCCATCTCGCTTTTAAAATTAGAAAATGAACCTGAGGGGCTTCAGGCTCCCTTAACATCTATGAAGCCCCTTAGGCTCATTTACATAATTGTTAAAGCTTTTTGTTTATTAAAATGAGGGCATGGGAAGCATTAAGAATGGTGGATCCTGTCAGAGGGGATTGACACCAGCATGTAAGTGTGCTTGGTTTACAATCCTTGAACCTAATGGTAGATTTCCTTTAAGTGTGCATCTGAAAAAATGAACTTTATACTTACTTTCTTCTTCATTCCTTGGGTACCTGCCCATTGCAGCTAGTGAAGCCAGCATGGTTTATCAAATTTGGAACCTAATGAACATCCTGGCTCTTGGCTTCATGTTTCCACACTCCAACTTCCTTGCACAAGGAAGACATTACCCCGGGCGTATTTGCCTCATCGTGAGATGAGGCATCAGTGTGGGATCTCGACATGTGAGTCTGATGTGTCCCATCATACTCACATCTAGGTAATTGTAAACGGTTTTTCCATGTACAGCCCTCATACAGGTCGCTTTTTGACCCTAAACTATAGATCCTTAAAGAGGATGTGCTATAACCACTATACAATCCATACAAAGAAGAAAACCAAGTCCGCACAGTGGAGAGAAACCTCAATAGAGGGGGTGCAGAGCCTCCATGGATTCTGGCAAGATCCTTCAGTAGTAAAGTTGAAAAAAGTGTAGGCAGCACTCCAAAAATCCAAAATTCCAAAGGGTGAAGTTTATTGAAACAGTGGCGACGTTTTGATGTGAACCACCTTCATCAAGCTTGATTAAGATGGTTCACACCGAAACGTTGCCACTGTTTTACTATTTTCACTTTCACAAATCCAGGGAGAACTCCACAAATATTTGGTTTAGGGTCCCAAATCTTATGTCCACTTGTCATAAGAAAGACATCTAGCCCTTTATAAATCCGGCCATAGTGGAGGCCTTTTCTACCTCTTAGGGTAGGACATTGCATAGTTTAACTACTCTAACAGTAAAGAACCCTTTCCTATTGTTTATAGATTTAAAATTCTGATTCCGATTAGTGTTTCACCAGACTAATATTGGATTATAATTGCGAAAACACAACAGTAAACAACATACTAATATAAGCAGGACTTTCTTTCAGACAGTTTGAGGTCTGTTTACTGTGCTCTGTACAATGACAACACCATCTCACTTTTTGGCTAAAGATTGCAGGGATTTGTGAAAAAGTCTTGAGGCCAAAGTCAGGATGTGTTCTTACTGCTGGAAGATTGGTTTGTCGAATTCACGCTGCTTCTGCTCATCCTCTTCCACCTGCAGCTCCTTGTTGTCCAGCTGTTTCTGCAATAAATTTCCGCTTTCAGCTTTGTACAACACCATATTTATTTAGAATTATCCTCTATTACTTCTTGATTACAGTGAATATAAAGCTGCATTAGGATCCTACTGCCTTTTGCAGAGCTACTGTAGGTTTTAGTTAATTTCAGCTATTGTTACATTTAACAAATATAGGTGATGTGGTTGCGGCAGCCTGGAAATAATTATTCATCTGATTCATTGTTTGACACCTTCTGTGTTGACACATTTTTGCTTTTGTAACACAATAATTGTCAAGTAATTTTGAATTTAATAAAATTATATAAATTGCATATATTTAAGGTGTCACCGAATAACAGCTGTTTTCATTCTGTTACTGTTTCTGCTGTTTCATTTAATGACTGAATTTTACGTACAAAGGCCAGGACTCTGCAGAAAGTTTTTTTTATATTTTTCTAACAGGTATTGAGCTAATGAGCTAATAGAATATTAGTCTCTGTTCATTAAAGGAATATACATCAAAAATACATCAAATATCCATATTTTTGTCAGACCTATAGTTTTTTGTAACTATAGTTTTTTTAGTAACTGTAGTGCAAACTATGGGCAAAAGCCAACTAATGTATCACTAAGTTCTGACACAGCAATTTAATCAGCAACTTATTGCTCTAGGCCAGTGATGGCGTACTTTTAGCGGCCAAGTGCCCATACTGCAACCCAAAACCCCCCTTATTTATTGCAAGGTGCCAAGAAAAAATTATAGCAGCAACATATTGCTCCCTGATCTTCAGTAACGTTCGATCATATTGGCCTCCTGAGGATAAGATGGAAAATTTGCATCATTTTAGCTTCTTTCCAGTGTCCCTCTGTACACAGAATTGTGGGGCCAGCAGAAGAAGGTCTTCCAAAGATAACTCGGCCCCAGTCTACTCATTCTCCCTCTTTCTACATACCCAAGTAACGAAGTAAGTATCACTGACTGAAAGCAGCTTTTTTTAAGTTGCTTGGAACTGCAGGAAAATTATTTGAGTCCTGTCTGGTGTGCTCGGGCGATGGCCCGGGTGCCCACAGAAAGGGCTCCGAGTGCCGCCTCCGGCACCTGTGCCATAGCTTCGCCACCACTGCTCTAGGCTCTGCCACAAACTGCAATCGTATTGGCGTCTTTAGGACACCATTGAAAGAAGAAGGCCAAATTCAGATTATAATTGTAGCATCCCGAAGGAAAGAACTTTCCACACCTCCTTGCACCTACTGCAGTTGCAGGAAATTTTTTTGTTGAGCACAGTACATCCTGGGATACCGAGGAGCTGGGAGGCCTTTGGTCACTCAACCTATCTAGCAAACTCTTTGCTGGTGTGATGGTCTGGGTGCCCATGGAGATGGCTCTGAGTGCCACCGCTGGCACCTGTGCCATAGGTTCCCCACCACTGCCCTAAAGTATCGCAGTCACAAGTTAATATTTTACTGTAGCATCGACAAAATGAATGTGGTCCTTGTGATTTCAACTGGTTTAGCAATGACTGAGTGTAGTATTTGAGTGTCATTGTACAGTGTGGGACTCTATAGCACCTCTCTATTGTACCTCCTTTTGACGCAAGAAAAATCTTAAAAACAAAATTTACTATGTACCATGAGAAAGAGTTCCATGGAGATCTTCTCCCCTGTTAGGATTGCTTTTTACAATAACCCTGCCAGGATCTTCCAAATTTCCTTAAACTGAAAGCTAACAGAAGGGACCCTCCTCCTTCCCCAAGAAGCTTAGTTCTGGTACCATATGCAGGGAGTAAATGCTAAACCATGCAAAATAAATTATATTTTTAAGTAGAGCCATGTAAGAATGGTCAGACTGGGCAACAGGAGAATCTCCCGATGGAACCTAATCCTTGTGGGTCATGGCAAAATACACTCTGTACCTCATACAGATATCTGGCATGCAACATCTCAACCACCCTGTATGTTTGTGTAATAACATGGGTAGATTATTTAAAGGGAAACTGTCACCACATTTTCACATAAACAGATAGTGACAGGTTCCTATAGAGCCCTTTTAACTAACTTACACCCTTCTTTAATCTAAAAACTGAACATCCACATAAATATGCTTTATATTATATTCCCTGATATCAGAGAAGGCTTGTTCTGCTCTGCTGGTCCCTCCCATCTATTCCTCCCCATGCCTCTTCAAAGCATGTCATGTGACCAGAGTGACATTGTCACAGTTGGCCTCCTTACATTTGCATATATACATCATGCATATATCTGATCAAATGAAATCATAGCTTTCATGGAATTGTACTCCCCCCCCATCCTGCATGGATTTCTACTTCTCCCCATCCTCCATGGAGACATGCTATGATTTCATGTGATCAGATACATCTGACTTTGCAGATGTAACAGGACCTTTAATTATGTCACCCCTGTCACATGACATTAAAGGTATATTCCTATTTCAGCAATTTAATAGTATTGTTTGCATGATGAAAAGTTATGCAATTTATATACTTTCTGTATCAATTCCTCACGGTTTTCTAGATCTCTGCTTGCTTTCTTTCCAAAGAAAGCTTAAATTTTTCCTTCCAGTGGACATAATCTGACCATGGTCACACAGGTTAGTGGCTCGTTAGTGTTACAGAGAGTTACCAGAGCTGTGTGCTATAACGAGCCGTGCACCTGCGTGACCATGGTCAGATTTCTGTCCACTGGAAGCAAACATAGAAGCTTTCTATAGAATGACAGCAAGCAGAGATCTAGAAAACCTTGAAGAATTGATACAGAGAGGATATTAGAAAATTGTATCACTTTTCATCATACAAACAATAACATTAATTTCCTGAAATAGGAACACCCCTTTAAGTGCCCAATGATGTAACAGAGCTCTCCACACAGCAGAATATCCCAGCCTGTCAATCAGGAACAAGGCGGACGGCAGTGCAAGTAAGATTTACTGTGCAGGCCTCAATTAGTGTGATTGGACTCACATCAGGTGAATTGCATATAAGTTTACAAATTGATTTTTGAAACATTGCAGCAATGGAAAGGAACCACTTAGGGATGAGGGCAGTGCTTTTTAATCATAGTTTTAAATGAAGCCTTTATTTTAGGTGGATTCATTTTCATGACAGGTTCTCTTTAAGAAATTCACCAATTCTGTTCTGTAGATGCTTTGGAAGACTCAGAGGACATTAAAATGCACTTGGGGATATTGTATTGAATCAGTTTAATAATGATTTCTTATATAGCGCACACAGATTACGCAGCGCTGCACAGAACTTGCCAAATCAGTCACTGTCCCCAATGGGGCTCACAATCTAATCCACCTACCAGTATGTTTTGGAGTGTGGGAGGAACCCAGAGGACCCGGAGGAAACTACGCAAACAGGAGAGAACATACAAAACTCTTTGCAGATGTTGACCTGGATGGGACTTGAATCCAGGACCCTAGTGCTGCAAGGCTGTAGTGCTACCCACTGAGCCACCGTGCACAGCATCTGACATAGGTATTCTAGGTGTAGGCTAGTTCTGACTCCAGGTCACATATTTTGTATCCTAGCTATCCGTTCCCCTCCTCTCCATGTTGATTGCTATTTCATATCTATTGTAGGGGCTGGATGATTAAAATGTTTTGCATGAACAGTGATGGAGAAGGTCAGGCCCCACAATACATTTCACATATAGAAACATGAAGCCAAGAGCCAGGACGATCCTTAGGTTCCAAATTTGATAAACCACGCCAGGATGCTTGTAATTTTCACTCTGTTACTAACCCCTTTAACCAAATTTGAGCTTAGGTATGGGTATACAGGCAGTCCCCAGGTTACGTACAAGATAGGTTCTGTAGGTTTGTTCTTAAGTTGAATTTGTATGTAAGTCGGAACTGTATATTTTATCATTGTAACCCCAGTCAACATTTTTTTGGTCTCTGTGACAAATAGATTTTAAAAATGTTGGATTGTCATAAGAACCAGGATTACCGTATATACTCGAGTATAAGCCGACCCGAGTATAAGCCGAGACCCCTAATTTCAACACAAAAAACTGGGAAAACCTATTGACTCGAGTATAAGCCGAGGGTGGGAAATGCATTGGTTACAGCCTCCCAGTTTATAGTCTGCCAGCCCCTGTAGCATACAGCCTACCCAACCCCTGTAGCATACAGCCTACCCAGCCCCTGTAGAAGGAAAAAAAATAACACTGTACTCATCTTTCCAACGTCCCCCATAGGTCCTCTTCTGTCTCAGACTGTCTCAGACAGAAGAGGACCTATGGGTGACGTCAGAAAGGTGAGTTTTGTCTTTATGTTTTAGTTGACTCGAGTATAAGCCGAGTTAGGGTTTTTGAGCACAAATTTTGTGCTGAAAAACTAGGCTTATACTCGAGTATATAAGGTAATAATAAAGCTTAATAATGTATTTGATAACTGTTGTAGCTTTTTATTGTAGCCTAAGGCTAAAGTACAATACAGTCTGTAAGTCGGGTGTTCTTAAGTAGGGGAATGCCTGTATTTATAAGAAAAATGTTCTGGTGAGCTTGAAATGCTAGTTGTGTTATGGTGACAGAAGAATATTACTAGCCCTGAGTAAAAAAACACAACAAAAAAAATTGCAATAAAAATACACAATGGAACATAAAAGATTCCATAGTTTCTCTCCGGAGATTCCGGGCATATATAAGGTTTTTCATGTAAGCATGTACTATTGTCCAGAGGCACAAGAAATGTGCAAGACTCTCATATTCCTGGAAAGATCTATATGATATTTTCTGCTGATTTGAAAAGAAACAATACCAAGAGGTTTTAACTAAGAAACACGAAGAAGAAAAAACGGTAGAAAGTGGAAAACAAGATTCTCACATTGTGTTAGTAGGTTAGATATTCGTGTAATTTCCAAGGCATCGTAAACTAATGATAAATAAATGTGGTCATTGCTGGGGTTTTACCCTCTTGTTTTACGTACATTACATTTTAATCCTAATGAATTCTAACAGATGCCTTAGTCCAGTGCTGGCAAAACTATGGCACAGGTGTCAGAGGTGGCACCCAGGCAGTCATCCCAGCACACAGGTTATAAGACAGATTGAGTGACTCAAGTCCTCCCCCTGCAGTCAGTGGCACAACCACAGCGGTAGCACCCATCGCAGCAGCTATGGGGCCCACAATGTCAGGGTGCCCCAGCATCCGACCTGACACATTAAAGTATGGAGAATGTGCACCACTATGTACTTAATTGGGCACATTTATTTACCCTGTCCCGCAGAGTTCACAAAGTGCGGAGTGTCCGACAATCAGGCACTTTACCACGATTTACTAAAATCGTGCAACCGATATCCTGCATGTGTGGCTTCCCCGCTCAGGACCACAGGAGTTCACCTTCTTCTTCCTGGTGCATGTAAGTGCATTGTCTTGCAACACAATTTTAATCTCAAATTCCATGCTCAGTCTTAATCAGTTGGATCGTCCGACGGCACACCTCCAGATTTCCATTGCATGGAAGCCACGCAGCTGCGCCACAAATCCATCACATGCAATACAATCTCAGAGCAAACCCCTGTTAAACAGCTGTCTTATCTGCGCAAATCCCGAAAAACCGTAAACAGTCCAACGAAAGTGCGATCCGCGACCCTTATATATGCTTCCAATATGTAAATACATAAATATACATACCCAATATGCTTCATTGTACAGGATAATATGTATATAACAGTGCACATCTTCCACAGTACACAGCATAAATCCACACCTCAGATACGAAATGTCAGGGAAGAGGGAGAGGACAGCAGAACGAGAGGACTAGGGAACTCTATAATTCCTGCTGTGTACTTCTCTCCTGCCTCTCCTAGTTATGCCCCTGCCCGCAGTCCTGCTGTGTACAGCATAATATGTATATAATGGTGCTCATTCTCCACTCTTTAGAGTGTCAGGTCAGTTACCGGTCCCCCCGACACTGTGGGCCCCATAGTTGCTGCTATGGTTGCTACCGCTATAGTTACTCCCGTGGATGCGAACAAAAAAACTGGATACTTTTTGGTGCGGCTCCCCTCCCACTGGTACCTGAAAAAAAATTCTTGCAGGCAGTAGGTGCCAGGCTCAAAAAAATGTAGAGACCACTGCCATAGTCTATCAGTTTTCAACTGCACTTTAGTTTTCATACAGTAAAAAATGTCTACTGACTACAGAGCAGAGACTAACTCTGATTTAAACAGGGTCTTACTATACTGTCAGCAATAAAGGGGTAACAAAAACTTTCAAACTGACAGTACTTTATTAAATTACTTGCAATGATTTTTAGAATTATGTTTTCATGTATCATCATGGTACATCTTTTTACCGCTTGTTCTTTTGTGGCAACGCTCCAGTTCTGATGAGGTCAGAGAGCGTCAGCTTGAAAAAAGAGATATTCTTACTGTAAATAAATTTTTCTGAGCTACTTTACTACTGGGTAGGAATGACTCGACCTTCGTCATGTGCTGGATATTGCGTCCAACTTTTTTGTGGATTTCTTCCTTAACACTTGTAGTCTGACCTCCTGGTTTGAACCCTGCCCCATCTTCTATGTCTCATCCTTTGATGTGATCGCTCTCCCTCTGACAACCCCTGGCTTGATTCCTGACTTCCCTCTGCTTCTGCTCCAGGCATTCCAACTAGCTTAAATTGGCACAAGAAACTGTTGTAAAATGTAACTGCGAAATCCTGTACAGAATGTTCTCCAATGTAAAAATAATTTCTCTGCCTTCTTTTAAGTACAATTTACTTTATCCCAGTTGCCTAGGCAAATACTACATCACATTCCGGAAATCTGCAAGTTTATCATTGTCTGTGTGAAGAAGATTGAAGGTTTGTATACATAGGATTGAAGGCATGTTAAGAGTTTCTGAACTTTAAGGGGGCACATTTACTTACAGGGTCACCGGAGTTAACTGAAAGGGCATTGTCCAACTATAATGCACTATGCGCCAATTCCCTAAGATTGTGAGCCCGAAGTCATGTGTGTGTCGCTTCCATGCTCAGGTCCGACCATCCAAGTCCACTATCTTTTTAGTGGTGCATCTTAGTGCTAGGGCTTGCAACACAATTTTGAAAGTTAATTCCCCTGCTCAGTCCGAATTAGTTGGACCGTCCGACAGTGCGCCCACCAATTCCTGTCGCATGGAAGCCAGCGGAGCTGCCCACAAAAAGGGTCGCATGTGCCATAATCCCAGGGAACAAACTTCTTAAATACCTGTGCAAGCCATTTAAGCCCAGAAAATGGTGCACAATACGACAAAAGTGCGCATGTGACCCTTAGTAAATGAGCCCCATTGGGGTTGATTAACCAGGGCTAGTTTTCTGGGGTACAAGCACTGAAATAATCGCAACATTTTGTGAACTGCTAGGCATTGTGATTATTATCCCCTTTATGCCACCTCCATGCCAAGAGGCTACGGAGAGGCGTAAAAGGGGCCTTCGAGTGGGTTGCTGTACACATGTACTTGCTGCAGCCTGTGAACTGACTTAAGTGAAAGCTTGCAAGCTGCGGTGCAATTCTACGCTAGGCAGGACCTTCTGTAGGACTATACAGCGATGTAGCAGCCCCACTGAATACATCACATAGTTGGAGCCTTCTCTTAGTGTCGCCAGAGGGACGGGGACTTTATCAAACCCCAGTGCACAAGTGCTGGGGTAAATGTCCCCCAATCATATCGTGTGGACAGGATATGACCTGCATGTTGAAGGCTCGATTTCTCACAGGTCCTGTGTATAAATGATGAAAGGAATCAGAGTTATGGAAACACTCACTGTTTATGATGTTTACATAACTTCAGTTCCCATTGTTGATACTCTCCCGTTTACGTAAAATTCTTACCGAATGTTGATAGTCAGTGGGGCACAGGAGCTGAAACAAGTGGCATCAATGCCTCATTTGCATAGCTACATAGTTCATACGGTTGAAAAAACGACACATGTCCAAGTTCAACCTAGGAAGGGAAGGGATTGGATGAGGAAGGGATTAAGAGGAAACTATTCTATAATATTACTATATATATTATATTTTTATTATTCTATATTATTACATAACCATCATTGTTATTTTGATATAAAAAGGCATCTAGGTCCTTGAAGCTCTCTGCTGTCCCTGCTGTGACCAGCGCCTGAGGCAGGCTATTCCACATATTGACAGTTCTCATAGTAAAAAAGCCCTGTTGTCTCTGGTGATTAAACCTTGTTTTCTCCATAGGTGCAGCTCCCAGAGGTAGTAGTCACACCTATTTGACATTTATGTGTTTATAGTACTCAACTACTTTAACCTTGAGCAACAACAAATTCATAATAATAACTTGGATTAAAAAATATTTTTATTAAAAAAATTGATTCTTGCAGTCATATTAAGACTTTTCCATTAAATTGAGAAGTCTTATTAATAATAACATATTTGTTTTCTTACCACTGTTGAAAGTACACAAAAAAAGTTTTAACAGATCTCTTTTAGAGTTGCCATATAAACCTGAGGTGCGCGTCTACTTATTAGAAGAGGAAAAGTCTATAAATTTCACTGAGATCTGTCGAACGTATTGACATCTTGACAAAATTGTACTCTTAAAAGTAGAGGGAAAAAAAATTGCCTTCTCAACTCATCAATAATAAAGCAAACATAACTGAAAAGAAAAATGAGTGTTGTAAATATCTTTGCAGTCCAGGAATGAATGGATAAATCCAAACAGGAAAATGATACCAGAACTCCTACAGGCTCAATTGTTGTTGAAGGTGTAATCTATCTCCAGTGTTCTAAAGAAATGTTTCAAATCAATGACTTCTTAAAACATGTAAGCCTAAAGAGGTTTACTAAAGTTATTTTTGTATCATTTAGGATACAAAACTTTCCCAGCAACTTTTTATTTTTTTTCTGCTGTTGGCAGATCTTTGTGATCTTCAAATAGAATTGCAGTGAGTTACTCTGACACTCTGGCTGTTTGAGAGCAGCACCTTGCCTGTTGGGCTTGTTCACAGTCATTCTTCCTTCTTCTTCTCAGATATCCTGGCTCCTGGTGTAACATCTGTGTCCCTTCATGCTTCAGAAAGATCTTCTGGCCGCAAAAAAAAATGTGGCTGAAGATGCTTGGATGAATGTTATTTTGTTCTTAGTTTAAGTTCTGTCCTTACTAGTCTGAACACTGCTTTATTTCTTTCCTTTCTTAATGGAATTCAATAATACTCATCTGTCTCCTGTGGATTTTGGTTGCTAACAGTTAAGCTAGCTGAGATAAACAGAATTTCCCTCCACTCAAACTTCTCTCCCGCTGATTTTCCTTGGATGTCAGGAAACTGGTCCAATCACATTCTAGACCGGAACTCTGACATTTGATATAAGTTTGCCTGCCGTTTCATCTGTGCTTGCTACAAGTCCTATCTGGAGCCCACTGGCATTTATTTTAACTACTATATGTCAGGATTCTGGGTCTGTGGACCCTCTGGACCACTGCAGGAGATGGTACTAGCCGACACCTGAGACCGGAGTCTAAGTGGCACCTGGTCTTTACCAGAGCCTGCCGCAAAGCAGGATGATCTTGCTGCGGCGGAGCGCCACCAGGTCGTTCCACAGGTGCGACTAGCCCACTGTGGCAACCAAGGTAGTAGTGCAGAACACAGTCCAAGCCCGGGTGACAGTGCGAGAACAACGCAGGAAGGAACACAAGAACACATAGCAGGAACACGGGAGCAGGAACACAGGACAGGAACGCAGGAGCATAGGAACACAGGAACTGGAACACTGGGGAACAGGAACACAGGAATAACGCAGGGGAGTTTTCTCTAAGGCTGTTGGCTCAAAGATCTGACAGGGAATCCTGGGAACAGCCGGCCTTTAAGGAAACCCAGAAGTGCCAGCGCCAATCAGCGGTGCGCTGGCCCTTTAAATGCTTGAGTGCCGGCGAGCGTGCGCCCTAGGGAGGGGGGATGCACGTGCAGACCAGGCCGGATGGGAGCAGGAGCGTGGAGAGGTGACATGGAGGCACCCTGGAGAGAGACACGGATCACGGAAACACCCGTAACAGTATATTTTGGATTCCTTGACCCATTGGGGCAGATTTACTTACCCGATCTGTTTGCGATCCAGTGGCGCGTTCTCTGCGGTGGATTCGGGTCCGGCCGGGATTCATTAAGGTAGTTCCTCCACTGTCCACCAGGTGGCGCTGCTGCACTGAAGTTCCCGGAGGCGCACTGGAATGCCCTGAAATTCACCGGCCAATACCTAGTGAAGGTAAGTGCAATTTTCGCAACAAATTTTTTTTTTAATGTGGCTGTTTTTCCGAATCCGTCGGGTTTTCGTTTGGCCAGCCCACCAATTTCCATCGCGTGCATGCCGGCGCCGATGCGGCAAAATCCGATCGCGTGCGCCAAAAACCCGGGGCAATTAGGAAATATTTGGGTAACACGTCGAGAAACCGCGAATCGGGCCCTTAGTAAATGACCGGCATTGTATCCATGTTTGCGCTTTGGTCTAGGAAGGGAATGTCGATCAGTTGTCACCTACCACTTAGGGTAGGCTGGGCAATTATGTTGGGACAGATGGGAAGGGGTTTAACCTAAGGATTGCCTGTTCCTGTCTGTGCTTCCAGTCCATTCAAACATTTCCAAGCCTTTTTGTTTTCTAAGCCTATGAAATTCAAACACAGTTATAGGCAAAAGATGACAAGTCAAATTGCATCTCTTTACATACAAATGTTTAAAAAGATAAATGAAAAAAAATGAATTTTTTATCAATTTGTCATTGATATTGTCATGACTAGTGCACGGCTCATTTAACATGCAGCTCTGATTATTCTCTCTGATACTTATGAGCCATGCACCTGTATGACATCACATGACCAGGGACAAAGGTCTATCCACAGGAAGTAAACATAGAAGCTTTCTAAAGAATGACAGCAAGCAGAGATCTAGAGAAGGCTGAGGAATCAATGCAGAATGTATATTGGAAAATTGTATAACTTTTCATTTTGCAAACAATAACACTATATGATGAAACAGAAAATCCCCCTTAAGAGAACGGGAGTGTGAGGACCTGCCCCAAACACTTACAAATGCTACAAACCTGTAATATTAATCCATATTTCTCAGTATTTCAAGTTATGATTAAACATTGTTTCAGGGCCCTTTCCTAGCACTGGTTGGAGTCAAGATGGTTTGAAACTGCAGACAAGTTCTAGGTGTGACAAGATAGGTCAGTCCATGACTAATGGAAGTAGATCAATGATTATATTGTGAATTTGACACATCATGGTTTCAGGTTTGCACTAGCTGAACTTTTAATATTATTCAAACTTTATTATTTTGCTATTTTTCTTGTGAGGGAGTCATAAAGAAGAAACCACCCCAGTATCAGCTGTAATATATAAAAGCTATACATTTTTTAAGTAGATAAAGACGTAGGCGCAGCGCGATGTTAATTTCCAAGCTATGTCAATTTTATTAAAAAATAAACATATGATCAGACGTGTTTAAAATATGAAGAGAGAGGACAGCAAGCGCGGGACGACCCGCCCAACAAAGCGGGCAGCCGAGACTCCCTCCCCACTTCCCCCCACGCACCACCACTCCACCCCATCCACCACACCCCACTACTCCCCCACCTACCGCCCCCCCCCGCCCTACCTAACCCCCACCCCCCCCCCCCTCCTTGATGCATCTCATCTTTATTAGCTCAATTTATTCTTGATTGTGGATCAGTCTGTGGAACACTAAATATTAATCTTATGCTAAATAAACTATGACATCTATCCCACTAAGTGGCAATTCAATTTTATTAATATTATTATTTATTAACTATGGTTATTTGTGCAATGAACATGATGAAAAAAATACTATATAAATATATATATATGCTTTTTATGTATGTATATTTATATATTTAAATTCCGTTTTTAGCATTTTCTTTGTACCTTTGTCATGTAACAATTTACAATACAGGCAGTCCCCGGGTTACATACAAGATACGTTCCATAGGTTTGATCTTTAGTTGAATTTGTATTTAAGTGGAAACTATATATTTTATAATTGTAGATCCAGACAAAAAATTTTTTTGCCCCAGTGACAATGGAGTTTCAAATTTTTTGCTGTAATGGGACCAAGGATTATGAATAAAGCTTCATTACAGACACTTTACAGCTGATCATTGCAGTCTGGGACTATAGTAACATCAAGAGACTTCACCAGAGGTCACAGTGGGGAGTGGGGTCCGTCTATAACTAGGGTTTCTCTGCAAGTCGGGTGTCCTTAAGTAGAGGACCGCCTGTATCCTAAATGACCTTAATTAAAGTAATTACTAAGTTCTCTTCACAAGCAAATATGCTCCGATATTCATAACGTTCGATATACTTGGACTCTGAGGATTAAGATGGAAAATTTGATCAGTTTAGCTTCTTCAGTTGTCCCTCTGTACACAGAATGGGGGCCAGCAGAAGAAGGTCTTCCTCTTCCAAAGATAACTCGGCCCCAGTCTACTCATTCTTCCCTCTTCCCTACATACCCAGTAACGAAGTAGTTCACTGACTGAACTCTGAAGAAGTTTCTTTAAGTTGCTTGAAATGAGAGGAAAATTCTTTGAGTCCTGTCTGGTGTGCTCGGGCAGAATGGACGGGTGCCCAAAGGAAAAGGGCTCCCGAGTGCCGCTCGGCAACTGGCCATAGGTTCGCCACACTGCTCTAGGCTCTGCCACAAACTGCAATCGTATTGGCGTCTTTAGGACACAAGGAAAGAGAAGCCAAATTCAGATTATAATTGTAGCATCCCGAAGGAAAGAAACTTTCCACACCTCTTGACCTCTGAAGCAGGAAATTTTTTGTTGAGACAGTTACATTCCTGGGATTACCGAGGGAGCTGGGAGGGCCTTTGGTACTAAACCATCTAGCAACTCTTTGCTGGTGTGATGGTATGGGTGCCCCTGGAGATGGCTCTGAGTGCCACGTTGCACTGTGCCATAGGTCCCACCACTGCCCTAACCGTTCACGTCACAAGTTATGTTTGACTGTTAGCATCGACAAAATGAATGTGGTCATTGTGATTTCCAAACTGGTTTTGCAATGACTGAGTGTAGTATTGCAGTTCATTGTACAGTGTGGGACTCTTATAGCACCTCTCTATTGGACCTACTTTTGACGCACAGAAAAATCTTAAAAAACAAATTACTAGTACCATGAGAGAGTTCCATGGAGATCTTCTCCCCTGTTGGATTTGCTTTTTACAATACCCTGCCAGGATCTTCCAAATTTCCTTAAACTGAAAGCTAACAGAAGGGACCCTCCTCCTTCCCCTAAGAAGCTTAGTTCTGGTACAATTGCAGGGCGGGGTAAAAAGCAAGTAGAGTAATGCTAAACCATGCAAAATAAATTATATTTAGTAGAGGCCAGTAAGAATGGTCAGACTGGGGCAACAGGGGAATCTCCCGATGGAACCTAATCCTTGTGGGTCATGGCAAAAATACACTCTGTACTCATACAGATCTGGCATGCACATCTCAACACCGGTATGTTTGTGTAATAACATGGTAGATTATTTAAAGGGACACTGTCACCACATTTTCCACATAAACAGATTAGTGAAGGTTCCTATAGAGCCCTTTTGAACTAATTACACCCTTCTTTAATCTAAAAAACTGAAACTCACATAAAGATGATTTATATTATATTCCCTGCTTCAGAGAAGGCTGTTTGGCTCCTGTGGTACCTACATCTATGCATCCCCTGCCTCTCAAAGCATGTCATGGTGACCAGAGGTGACATTGTCACGTTGGCCTCCTTACCATTTGCAATATACATCATGCATATATCTGATCAAATTGAAATCATAAGCTTTCATGAAATTGTACTCCCCCCCCATCCTGCATGGAGTTCTAACTTCCCCATCCTCCATGGAGAACATGCTATGATTCATGTGATCAGTACATCTGACTTTGAGATGTACAACAGGACCTTAATTATGTCCACCCCTGTCACATGACATTAAATTATATTCCTATTTCAGCAATTTAATTTTTTTTTTTTGAGTCTTGTTTGCATGATGAAAAGGATGAATTGTAGGAGTACTTTCTGTATCAATTCCTCACGTTTTCTAGATCTCTGCTGCTTTCTTTCCAAAGAAGCGTAAATTTTTCTTCAGTGGACATAATCTGACCATGTTCACACAGGGTAGTGGCTCGTTAGTGTACAGAGGTTACCAGAGCTGTGTGTACTATAACGAGCCATGCCCGGTGACCATGATCGATTATGTCCACTGGAAGCAAACATAGAAGTTTTAATAGAAGACAGCAAGCAGGAGATCTAGCAACCTTGAAGGAATTGATTAACAGAGCGGAATTAGAAAAATTGTATCACTTTTCATCATACAAAACAATAACATAATTCTGAAATAGGAACACCCCTTAAGTGCCAATGATGTAACAGAGCTATCCACACAGCAGAATATCCCAGACTGTCAATCAGGAACAAGGAGGACGGACAGCAGTGCCAAGTAAGATTTACCTGGGCAGGCCCTCCAATTGAGTGTGATCGGAATAATCAGGTGAATTGCAATAAGTTACAAATTGATTTTTTGAAAAACATTGCAGCATGGAAGGAATCACTTAGGGAGATTTAGGGCAGTGCTTTTTAAATCTTTTAAATGATGAAGCCTTTCTTTTAGGGGATTCATTTCATGAAAGGTTCTCTTAAGAAAATCACCCAATCTTTCTGGAGATGTTTGGACGATCAGAGGACAATAAAATGCACGTGGGGATATGTATGAATCAGTTTAATAATTGATTTCGTATATAGCGCACACAGAGACGCAGGCGATGCAACAGAACTTGCCAAATCAGTCACTGTCCCAATGGGGTAAACTCTAATCCACCTACCAGTATGTTTGGAGTGTGGGAGGAACCAGGGACCCGGAGGAAAAATACGCAAAGGAGGAGAAATACAAAAAAACTCTTTGCCGATGGGGACCTGGAGGGACTGAAATCAGGCCATAGGGCTGCGAACGGCTGTAGTGCACCCACTGAGGCACCGTGACAGCATCTGACATAGGTATTTAGGTGGTTAGGATAGTTCTGACTCCGGTAACATCATGTTATTTTGTATCCTAGCTATCGTTCCCCTCCTTCCATGTTGATTGCGATTTCATATCTATTGTAGGGGCGGATGCGTAAAATGTTTTGCCTGAACGCAGTGATGGAGAAGGTCAGGCCCCAACAACACCATTCAATATAGAACATGAAGCCCAAGAGCCGGAGATCCTTCGGTTCCAAAGTGATAAAACCACGCAGGATGCCTTTAATTTCACTCTGTTACGAACCCTTTACAAATTTGAGCTTAGGTATGGGTTATACAGGCAGGTCCCAGTTACGTACAGATAGGTTCTGTAGGTTTGTTCTTAAGTTGGAATTTGTATGTAAGTCGGAACTGTATATTTTATCATTTGTAACCCAGGTCAACATTTTTGGTCTCTGTGACAATAGAGTTTAAAATGTGGATTGATCATAAGAAACCAGGAGGACCGTATATAATCTGAGTATAAGCGACCCGAGATATAAGCGAGACCCCTAATTTCAACACAAAAAACTGGGAAAACCTATTGACTCGAGTAGAAGCCGAGGGTGGCAATGCATGGTTACAGTCAGTTTTAGTCTGCCGCCCTGAGCATTACAGCCTACCCAACTTGTAGCTTAAGGCCTACCCAGCCCCTGTAGAAGGAAAAAAAAATACATGTACTCATTTTCCAACGTCCCCCATAGGTCCTTCTGTTCAGACTGTATCAGACAGAAGAGGACCATGGTGAGTCAGAAGAGGTGAGTACTGAGTGTTTGTCTTGATGTTTTAGTTGACTCGAGATAAGCGAGTAGGGTTTTTGAGCACAAATTTTGTGCTGAAAAAAACAGCTTATACTCGAGTATATAAGTAATAATAAAGCGTATAATGTATTTGAAAAAAACTTGGTTTGGGGTTTTTTTTAGCTTATGTAGGCCTAAGGCTAAAGTACATACAGTCTGTAAGCGGGTGTTTCTTAAGTAGGGGAATGCCTTGGTATTTAAAGAAAAACATGTTCTTGGTGAGCTTGAAATGCATGTTTGTTAGGTGACAGAAAAGAATATTACTAGACCTGAGTAACAAAAAAACACCAACAACAAAATTGACATAAAAATACACAATGGAAAATAAAAAGTCATAGGTTCTCTCCGGAGATTCGGGCATATATAAGGTTTCTTCATGTATGTAAGCATGTATATTGTCCAGAGGCACAAGAAAGTGCCTACGATCTTCCATATTTAGGAAAGATGATATGTAGATTTTCTGTGATTGAAAGAAAAACAATACCAGAGGTTTAACTAATGAAAACGAAGAAAAAAAACTTGGATTAGAAATGGAAAAAAGATTCTCACATTGTGTTAGGGTTAGATATATTCGTGTAATTCCAACGGCCGTAGAAACTAATGATATCATAAAGTGGTCATGCTGGGGTTTTACCCTCTACGTACATACATTTAATCCGATGAATCTAACGATGCCTTCAGTGTGGCCAAACTGTCAGGTGGTGGCCGAATCACCCATTAACAATTGATACTAGTCCTTCAGCATGGCAAAACGCGTAGTTAATGAGAGGTATGGCCCCAGGTGCCACTCGTGCACAATTATAAGCCCGCAACTGCGGAGTCCGCCGCAGATTGCGGGTCCGATGCAGCACCGTTGTTCGTGTCAGTCCAGACACTTCCTTGGCAGTACAGGGTCTTATACAGGCCAATCACAGGTTTTTATCGCGGATCTGGATAGTTTCCGCCTGCAGTCGAGTCAACCAACGGTGCCCCATCGAGCAGCTTGGGGCCCCGAATTCGTGCGCATGAGGCGACCGCAATTAGATGGCGAATCGGGCCATGACGCACGTATGATTAATTGGGGGGCTTTGGCACGTAAAAAAACCTACGGATTGAACCGCCGATGTTAAAAAAAAAAAAAAAAGTGCGTGACCCGCGCAGTTACCGACATCAGTGAACTCTTGCACTCCAACGGATTCAGTCAGCAGGACATAGTTACAAGGCGGAATACCTATGACATCGTCCGACCTGATGCTCCGCTCAGGACCAAGCAGTTCCGCTCTACGCCGGTGAAAGGTGTAAGATTGCCCATTGTCTTGCAACAAATTTAATCTCAAAATCCATGCAGTACGTTAATCAGTCGGATCGTCGACGGCACGACCTCCAGATTTCCATTGCATGGGAAGCCCGCAGCTGCGCCACAACACAAATCCATCACGTGATACAATCTCAGAGCAAACTCCCTGTTTAAACAGCTGGCTTATCTGCGCAAATCCGAAAAAAACCGTAACAGTCCAACGAACAGTGCGATCCGCGACCCTATATATGCTTCCAATATGTGAAATACATACATATAGCATACCCCAAAGCTTCATTGGTACAGGATAATATGTATATAACAGTGACACATCTTCCACAGTACACCAGCATAAATCCACACCTCAGATACCGAAAGTCAGGGAAGAGGAGGGAGAAGCAGAACGAAGGACTAGGGAACTCTATAATTCTGCTGTGTATTCTCTCCCTCTCCTAGTTATGCCCCTGCGCCGCAGTCCTGTGGTACAGCATATATGTATTAATGGAGATCATTTACCACTCTTTAGGGTATCAGGTCAGTTTACGGTCCCCCGACACGTGTGGCCCCATAGTTGTGCTATGCGTTGCTAACCGCTATAGTTACTCCCAGAGATGTGAACAAAAAAATGGGAGTACTTTTGGTGCAGGCTCCCCTCCCGCATGGGGTACCTGAAAAACAAATTCTTGCAGGGCAGTAGGTGCAGGCATCAAAAAAAGCTAGAGACCACGGCCATAGTCTATCAGTTTTCACATGCACTTTGGTTCATTACAGTAAAAAAAATGTCTTACTGACTACAGGCAGAGACTAACTTCGATTTAAACAGGGTCTTACTATACTGTACGCAATAAGGGGTAACACAAAACTTTCAAACTGACCGTACTTTATTAAAGTACGCAATGATTTTTAGAATTATGTTGTTCATGTATCATCATGGTACACTTTTTAACCATGTGGTTTTTTGTGGCAACGTTCGCAGTTCTGCTGAGGTCAAGAGGTCAGCTTGAAAAAAGAGATATTATTACTGTAAATAAAAATTTTCTGGCTACTTACTACTGGGTAGGGAATGACTCGACCCTTCGTCATGTGACTGGATAGTGCGTCAAACTTTTTTGTGGATTTCTTCCTAACACTTGTCGTTACTGGACCTCCTGGTTTGAACCCTGCCTCATTCTAATGTCTCTCTTTGATTGATCGCATTCCCCTGACAACCCTGCTGGCGTTGCATCCTGAACTTCCCTCGCCTTCTGCTCTCAGGCATCCAACAGCTTAACATTGGCACAAGATACTGTTGTTTAAAATGTAACTGAGAAATCCTGTACAGAAGTTCTCCAATGTAAAAAATATTTCTCTGCTTCTTGTAAGTTACAAGTTACTTATACAGTGGCCTAGGGCAATCCTGACATCACATTCGGAGAAATCATGCAAGTGTTTCATTGTCTGTGTGAAGAAATTGAAGGTTTTAACAGTGGATTAGAAGGCATGTTGAGAGTTTTGAACTTTAGGGGCCACATTTACTTAAGGGTCACCGGAGTAACGAATGGGATGCATGTCCAACTAAATGCACGATGCGCCAATTCCCTAAGAGTTGTGAGCCGTCAAGATTAGCGTGTGGTCGCTTACCAGTAGGGCCGACATCCAAGGTTTCCCACCCCTCATCTTTTAGTGGTGCAGCTATTAGTGCAGGGCTTGACAACAACAATTTGAAAGTAATTCCCCTGCTCAGTCGAATTAGTTGGGACGTCCGACCATGCGCCCACCAATCCTGTCGAGATCAGCGAGCTGCCCACAAAAGGGTCGAGTGCATAATCACAGGCACAAGACTTTTAAATACCTGTGCAAGCGTTTTAAGCCCAGAAAATGGGTGCACCATACGACAAAAGGCGGCATGTGACCCTTAGTTAAACTGAGCCCCATTGGGCGTTATTAACCAGGGCTAGTTTTCGGGTACAAAGAATGACAATATCGCAAACATTTGTGAACTGCTGGCTTTGATTATTATCCCAGTTATGCCACCCATCCATGCCAAGAGGTTACGGAGAGGCTTTTTAAAAGGGTGCATTGAGTGGGTTGGCTTACACATGTACTTGTGCAGGCCTGTGAACTGACGAAGTGAAAGCTTGCAAGCCGCGGTGCATTTCAATTTACGATAGGCAGGACCTTATGTAGCGACTATACAGGATGTAGCAGCCCCAATGATATACATCATATAGTTGGAGCCTTTCTTAGGTCGCCAGACGGGCAGGCGACTTATCAAACCCAGTGCACAAGTGCTGGGGTAAAATGTCCACCAAAATCATATCGTGGCGGACAGGATATGACACTCATTGTGGAAGCGTCGATTCTCACAGGTCGTGTAAAATTAGTGATGAAAGGATCAGAGTATGGAAACAATACGTTTATGATATGTTTACCATAACTTCATTCCCATGTTGATACTCTCCGTTATGTAAAATTCTTACCGAATGTGATAGTCAGTGGGGACACAGGCTGAAACAAGGGCATCCAATGCCTCATTGAAAAGATTCATAGTTCATACGGTTGAAAAAAACGAACCCATGTACCAAGTTCAACTAGGAAGGGAAGGATTGGAGAGGAAGGATTAAGAGGAAAAATCTATGTTATACTATATTAATATAAATATATATATTTTTATTTATTATATTTATACATAAACCCCATTTCAAGTTGTATTTTGAATTTTAATTTAAAAGGCATTAGGCTCCTTGAACTCTCTGCTGTCCCTGCGTGCCAGCGCCTGAGGCAGGCCTATTTCCAATATGACAGTTCTCATAGTAAACAAGCCCTGTTGTTCTGGTGATCTAAACCTTGTTTTCTCCATGGGCAGCTCCCAGAGGTGTAGTCCACTATTTGAAATTAGTGTGCATAGTACTCAATACTTAACCTTGAGCAACAAACAAATTCAGTAATAATAACTGGATTAAAAAATATTTTTATAAAAAATTGATTCTTGCAGTCATATTAAGACTTTTCCTTAAATGAGAGTCTATTTAATAATAACATATTGTTCTTACCACTGGTTGAAACGTACACAAAAAAAGTTTAACAGATGCCTTTTAGAGTTGCACATATAAACCGAGTGCGCGTCTACATTATTAGAAGAGGAAAAGTCTATAAACTTTCACCTGAGATTATGTCGAACGTATTGACAGTCTTGACAAAATGTTACTCTTTAAAAGTAGAGGAAAAAAAATTTCCTCTCAACTCATCAATATAAAGCAAACATCATGAAAGACAATGAGTGTGTAAATCTCTTTGCAGTCAGGAATGAATGGATAAATCCAAACAGGAAAATGATACAGGAACCCTACAGGTCAATTGTTGTTGAAGGTGAAGCTATTCTCCCGTGTTTAAAGAAATGTTAAAATCAATGGCTTCTTAAAACAGTAGCCTGAAGAGGTTTACTAAAGTTATTTTTGTATCTTTAGGATACAAAACTTCCAAGCAACTTTTATTTTTTTTTTTTTCTGCAGATCTTTTTGATCTTCAAATAGAATTGCCGTGAGTTACTCTGGATCTGCTGTTTGAGAGCAGCACCTTGCCTGTTGGGCTTGGTCACAGTCGTTTTCTTACTTCTTCTTCTCATTACTCCTGGCTCTGTGGTAACATTTGTGCCTCTCAGGCTTCAAGCAGGATTTCTGGCTGCAAAAAAAAAAATTATGGCTGAAGATTATTGGATAAATGTTATTTGGTTCTTAGTTAACTTTGCCTTACTAGGTCTGAAAACCGCTTTACTTCTTTACTTCTTAATTGGACAAGCAGCCTCGGATCCTCGTGGATTTTGTTTGGGCTGATAACAGTTAAGCTTTAGAGATGAGCGGTACGATCGTCCGAGTTGATTGCTCGTTAGAGTATTAAGGTATCGAAACGGCTCGTTGCTCGGACGAGTATTTCCTCTGCTCGAGTCGAGCATTTTTAATTAAACAAACCAGTGAAGGACAATGAAGAATAGAATAAAAAGTGGAAGCAACAGGGAACACAGGATCATTAAGTGAAAACACGTGAAGACAACCGTGAAGAATAGAGTACAGATGTTCAAGCACATCTGCTTACTTGTCGGAAAGATACCCGCGTAACGGAAGCGGGAGAGACATCGCGCTACCAGGGAGAAAGTTCGGGCGCAGAGGGACATCGGGTGCGAGCAGAGGACACATCGGGGCGCGCCGAGATACATCGGCGCAGCAGGGAGGAGACAAGCGCGCAGCAGGCGAGACCATCGCGCGAGCAGGAAGACATCGCGCGCAGCAGGGAGACATCCGCGCAAGCAGGGAGACATCGGGCAGCGGGAGACATCGGGAGCAGGAGACATAGGGGGGACTTCAGTGGAAGAAGAGAGCGGATCCAGGGACAGCGTATCTCAGACAAGTAAGACGGATGGCCGAACATCTGCCATCTATTCTTCAATGTGTTTTTACTTTAAAGATCCTGTGTACTGTTGTTCTATTCGCATTGGTCTTCACATCGGCAATTGTCGGGAGATAAATACGCACGGCCGGTGATAGAATAGATTGCAGATGTTGGCATACATCTGTAAACTTATCAGAAGACATTTCTTTTAAAAATAAACATTATTCCCGAACTGGTCCCTTTGAAAAAATGCTCGAGTCTCTTAAATGGGCTCGTATTCGAGACGAGCACTCGCGCATATGGAAAGTTGTCTTCGAATACGAGAAACCGAAGCATTTTGTGCCCGCCTCTCTATTAAAGCTTTTTTCATTTTCTCTTTGTTCAGTACATATGGTCCGGATACCTTACTATGTTTTATCCCCTGGTCTGGTATCCATGTTTGCTCTTTGGTCTCGAAAAGGGATATGATCAGTGTTACCTACCACATAGAGTATGCTGCGGCAAGATGTAGGGGACAGATGAAGGGTTTATACCTTAGGGATCCTGGTTCTTGTTTGTGCTTTCCAGTCATTCAAAGCATTTCCAAGCCTTTTTGTTCTCTAACCTATGAACTTCAAGCACAGTTTATAGGCAAAGATGGAATCAAGTCCACATGCATCGCTGTACATAGAAGGTTTTAAAAGATAAATGATTAAAAATGAATTTTTGAGCAATTGTCCTTGATATAACTTGTCATGATACATGAAGGCTGTCATGTTAAAAAGTGGTATGGGACTTCTCGTGATTAGGGATGTAATCTACCACTGTACAAGGCATTGGTCGGCCTCACTTCGACTATGTGATCCAGTTTGGGCACGGGCCATAAAAAGAATGCCCTGAAGCTGGAGAGGGTTAAAAGTAGCGCACAAAAATATAAGGGGTATGGAGGGTCTCTTATGAGATTAATAAAACAATCGTTATGTAGTCCGGAAAAGAGCGGAACTCTGAGGGGACATGCATTTATATTATATATACTATATATTAATTTTATATAGATGGTCCATAAAAACATAGGGGGTAAGTTGTTTCAGAGTAAACCAAAGTCAAAAGGGGGACGAGGGGACTCGTCTCCACTGGAGAAACAAGGTTTAATCACTTAGGCGACAGGCTTTTTACTATGAGAAGGGTCAAACTGTAACTGTGGAAGAGCCTGCTCAGCCGCTGGTCAAGCAGGGACAGCCGAGAGCTCACAACGGGTCTAGATGCCTTTTTACACCCTAAATAACATTGATGGTTAGTTATATAGAATTGTTTCACTAAAATCCCTTCATCATCCATCCTTCCTTCCTTGGTGGAAAGGAGGGTCTTTTTTAAAACCGTAAAAAACTATGATAATATAATATTGTCACGATAAGTGCATGGCGCTGATTTCACTCTATGTGACACTAACGAGCCCGTTGCACGTGTGTGAATCACAATAACCAGTGACAAAGCTATCCACAGGAAGTAGAAATAGAAAGTCCAAGCAGCACAACAACGAACTGAATCAAAAATGGGTGCAAGCGGTTAGGACGCGGTAAAGGTTCCTCCCTAGGTTTAAAATGAAGTAAGCAGCACTCCAACGTCCAATTGTGTAAAAAAGTAGTTTCTTATCCATGTGTAGCCTGTATCCAAGGACGTAAACATAGCAGCGTTCTATGGAACGGACAGTAAGCAGAGATCGGGGACCGATGAGATTATCAAGCAGAAGGTCTATTAGAAAATTGTAGATAACTTTTCATTTTGCAACAATAAACACTATATGATGGATCAGGAAACCCCCTTTAAAAGAACGGAGTGGGAGGACTGCCCCATGCTTTAAAGTGCCTACAAACTGAATATAATCCCTATTCTCAGTATTAAGTTATGATTAAACATGTTCAGGGCCCCCTTTCATAGCACTGTTGGAGTAAGATGGTTTGAAACTGCAAGTTTAGGGTGTTGACAAGATCAGGTCCATCCATGATCATGAAGTAGATCAATGATTATATTGCAATTTGACACTCTGGTATCAGGTTGCACATAGCTGAACTTTTAATATTATTTTCAAACTTTATTATTTTTCAATTTTTTCTTGTGAGGGAAGTTCAGAATAGAAGAAACCAAAGTATCGCTGGTAATATATAAAAGTTACATTTTTTAGTAGATAAGCGTAGGCGCAGCGCGAATGGAATTTCCAAGCTATGTCAATTTTATTGTACAATAAAACATATGATCAGCCGTGTCTTGAAATTATGAAGAGACAGACTTGGCGCTTCAACTGTGAGTGATGGGCAATTAATCTTATTAGCTCCATTTAGTGCATGGGATTCAGGCAGGAAACATTAAATATAATCTTTATTGCTAATAAACTATGACATTATATCCCCACTAAAGTGGTTATTCACATTTATTAAATTATTATTTATTCTATTAACTATGGGATTTTGCAAATGAACATGATGAAAAAATACATTATAAATATAGATATATGGTTTTATGTATGTATATTTATATATTTAAATTCGTTTTTAGCATTTTCTATGTACCTTTGTCATGTAAACAATTACAATACAGCAGGTCCGGGTTACATAGATACGTCCATAGGTTTGATCTTTGTTGAATTGTATTTAAGTGGAAACTATATATTTTATAATTGTAGATCCAGACAAAAAATTGTTTGCCCCATGACAATGGAGTTTCAAATTTTTTGCGGTAATGGGACCAAGGATTTGAATAAAGCTTCATTACGACACTTTACAGCTGGATCATGGAAGTCTGGGACATAGTAACATCAAGAGACTCACCAGGAGGTCACAGTGGGGAGTGGGGTCCGTCTATAACTAGGGTGTCTCTGCAAGTCGTGGTTCGTCCTTAAGTAGAGGACCGCCTGTATCCTCAATGCCGTAATTAAAGTAATTACTAAGTTCTTCACACCGGCTCTGGGTTTCTTGTTTAATTTCAAGGTCAATAGAAAGAAAGGTGACAAACTGGATGGAAAGACCAAGAGTGATATCTTTGAAGTGAGGGGGTTATTAATTCGTCTATTTTATAACAATTTGTAATAGATACAGAGGAAATTTTTGGACATTATCCTGGAAAGCATTCACCACACTGTAATTGGATGAGCCAAGATGGTCTTTTACGAGCAAGGAAAAGATTGCTCTTCAGAATTAATATTCACCATCTGGGAGATAGCTTTAGTTGTGCAATGTAGCACGAATGTGTGCCTCGGGTCCCCTATTTCATAGATTTCATAGTTTATACGACGCACGTTGAAACAAAGAAACGTGTCCATTCAAGTTCACCAGGCAGGGTGGGATTGGATGAGGAAGGGATTTCGGGGAAACAATCTATATAGCATAACAATCAATGTTTATTTAGGTGTAAAAAGGCATCAGACATTCTGGAAGCTCTTCTCGGTGTCCCTGCTGTGACGCGCCTGAGGCAGGCCTATTATTCCACAGATGACAGTTTCATAGTAAAAAAGCCCTGTCGTACGTGATTAAACCTTGGTTTCTCCAACGGAGAAGTGCCCCCTCGTCTTTGATTTGATCTAATCTGAAACAACTTACCACCATCTTTTTTGTATGGACCATTCATATATTTATATAAATAATTGTCCCTCGTTATCGTCTCTTTTCCAGACGAAAATAAATTTAGTTGTTTAATCTGCCTCATTAATGAGACCATACATACCCTTATCGTTTTGTGGCTCTACGTTGAACCCTATCAGACTCCAGGGGATCTTTTTATGGACCGGTGATCAGAACTGACAGCATATTCCAGGTGAGGCCGAACCAATCCTTGTATTAGTGGTAATATAACAATCCGCGAGTCCATTCCACTTTGATAAGACATGATTACCGCTTTAGAGGAGTGATTGGACATGCATGCTGTTATTCCTTTATGATCTACTCGTACCCCCAGGGTCCTTCTCAACAAGGGACTAGTCCAGATTACTCCCCCAAGGACCTATTTGACTTTGGATTATTGGACCCCAGGTGAGAACATACATGTTCCACATTAACCCTTTGCCAAGTGGATGACCAAATTCAGTTTGTCCACGCACCCTGAGCCTTGAAACATCCTCCATTAGACTGTATTACACTTACAAGTTTGGGGCATCTGCAAAAATAGACACATTGCTCGTAATTCTACCTCTCTATCATTATAAATATATGAAAAGTAGTGGACCAAGCAAGACCCAGAGGTACACCATCATACCGGGGACCATTCGAGTAGGAATCATTGACAAAACTCTTTCTGGAACGTCATCATGGAAAGTAGCTTCATGGAGCGGAAGGAACAAGTAGTCTTGCACCCTAATATGCTACAATATAAAGACATATTGGTCAGAATCCCATGTCTCCTTGTTTACTAGATGTCTGGTCTGGGAGAGGTAGCTGCATCCCACCACAGCCTAGAAGTTACCCAAGCCGACGCCGATGCGACACGTGCGCCAAAAACCAGGGGCAATTCGGAGCAAAAAAGGAGTATTCGGGAAACCAAACCAGAAGGGTCGGACCCTTAGTAAATGTGCCCCTATTGCTGTTTGATGTGCAGAAGATTCGGCTTTCACTAGGACCTGTCTTCACTATCCCACATCTTGAACGAGTATTTAATTTGTGTATGTCATCTTTCACATTTGCATATCTCCCTTTTTTATTCTATTCTTCCCAGTGTTTTCTCATTTCCACTCCACCTCCATCTACTTCCCTATGCTTCCCATGATTAAGGGGTTATCCGAGAGGGTAAAAAACCATTGATGGCAGGAGGGGGCTAGTTAAAAAAAATAAACATTTATTTACTCATGTTGCCATCTCTACAGTCTGTGCCCATGTAACAAACAGGGCACGGAAGCCATTCAGCTTTTGGGAGGTGGCCGGCCACGCCCTTATTCCTTTTCCAGGGCTGTATATTGCAGGAACGTGGCATGGTAACCACCTGGCTAGAAGCTGAATACCGCTGATTTCAGTGCCCTGTTTGTTTACATGGGTCACTGACCGGAGAGATGACAACACAGGACGTCGGGGGCGGGGGGGTGGGGGGGTGCGCATTCTTTTTTTAACTGGCCCCTCCGCCCACCAATGTTTTTTCACTCTCAAAGAACCCCTTTAAGCCAGCTCATGTTTGGTGCTACTATTTCTTCAAGTACTGTTGTGATGTGAATGCAAGCCTAATACAGTAGCATTGAATGTGATTCAAAAAATTATTGTGGTTAGGTTTTTTTCTGCATGTAATGTTTTCTCAATGGAAAATAAAATAAATCATGCGACTACCGAATTTTTTCATGTATTTTTATGTACGTCTAAGGGCATAAAAATCTCCATCAGACCTGCATCAATTCCTAATTCTAGAAAACACGTTGATGCATAAGAACTGATTTGGCAAGCTCTGTGCAGGCCGGCACTGTGGTGTGCTCTATAAAAAAATATATTAAATATTATATATATATTTCTCAAGTTACCTCTCTTTGGGCAAATTGTACTTACCCGTCAGGCGATCTTCACAGAAAGTGCATTGTCCGACGATCAGCACTGTGCTAGCCATTAACTAAGATCGTGTGCGCCCGATTCTGCATGTGTCGTTTCCCCGTCGAGGACATTTTCTTCTGGTTATGTAAATGCTTGATCTTGCAAACAATTTGAACGTTAAAATCCCCGCTCAGTCCGCGTCCGTTGGTCATCCATGCCAACCCCCGGTTTCTGTCCCATGAAAGCCAGCCAGCTGCCCCACAATCCCCTGTAAATACATGTCAAAGCCGCGCAAAACCTGAAAACGTCGAGAAGTCGACGAAACTGCGTCCACGGACCTAGTAAATTAGCCCCTATATTGTATATGGGATTCTAAAAATTGTACAGAGCGACAACAGGAAGGGATGCGCACGTCCACACACGGCTGACACCATTACTTAGTGATGGAGTTCTATTTATAAGCTCGCAATGGTGGAAATTCATTAATGCACATAGGCATCCTGGGACACTGGAGTGTATGAAGTAGTACCAAAAACTACCGGATGCCAGGAGGTTAGTATATCTACAATTAATTTTTTATTTCAAAAAGAAGGTATATCTCATTTCTCTTGTGGAATACACTGGAGATAAAAATTAGAGAACATTTAAAAGGGATCTGGGCATGCGATCGAATTTTGGCGCAACTTTCATGCAACACAAATCGCCAGCTTTCATGTGACACAATTTGGGGGCGGGGCCGTCGGACGATCTGACGGATTTGACTGAGCATGGAGTAAACATTTGAAATTTGGTCGCAAGCCATGCACTTACATGCACGGGAAGAAGATGGTGAATCCGGCGGACTTGAGCGGAAAAGCATCAAAGGCAGGAAATCGGGCGCATGATCGTCGGTCAACGGACAGGGGATCGCGCAAGGGGCGGCTAAGTAAATGTAACATGCATTGACCAACACTTTTGGAAGGGGTCACATGCCACTATAACAGCGTTTACAAAAAATTATCAAAGTAAAGAACATAAAACTTTTTTGCAAAAACATGATGTCATAACCAGTGAACAGAACTGTCGTAGTGCAGCAAAAGTATAAACCGTCACCCGTAGTAAGGAAGTGTACATGATGAAATCATGTTAAAACAGGTATTTCCTGGCTGCAGAGAGCGTATAGGGTGTTGTAGAACTGTGCCATGCTTAAATATGCTATGAGGGAGTGGTTTAGTCTTCAAACATGCTGTGTTTTAGTATTGACTTGCCACGTGACAGCCGCTCTCTTAGATCGTTCCATGTGCACTTACATAGGCAACTTCACCAAATAAGCGAACGGGAACGCAGCCTGACAAGGGTATGTCTGTGCCAGCTCGAAAGGACCGTGCTGAGGGCCAGATCCCACTATAACATCAAAAGTGCACTCTTTTTACACTGACATCAGAGATTCCATAGATTACGACAAGAACCTGTTCTGTCAAAACGCGCCCGTCTGTAGAAAACCCCCCAAAGAGTGGAGAGGGTGTTGGCAGTAATTCTGCATTGACGTCATGATCATTTATTGTCCTTCATTTCATAAGTCAGTATTCGCTTCAATCGGTCATAATCCATCATTATGCTAAAGCCAAAAACAGACAGGAGTTGATCAGAATATGATTACAAGAGAGCAGCAAATGGGATAGGATATTTGCATGTCCTGTGTGTTCTGTATCCACTCCTGCTTCTGGCTATCAATCCCGAGGCTTATCATTTCTTCTGACAGATGAAATGAAGGTGGAAACTAAACATAGTGGCAACTCCATAGAGTGATGGAAGGTGAAAACAGCATTCTGAAAATCACAGGGTGTTCCAGGGAGACCGCGGTCAGTTGGCAGCAGCATGAGTAGGCCGCACAGTGACACAATGACTAATTATGGAGGTGGCAGAAACATGGTAGGCCACAAAGTGGCACAATGATAAGAGTGTGGAGGTAGCGGCAGAAGCAACAGCAAGAGACCTAACAGTGTTACAGGAGGCCACAATGTAGCGCAATGACGAAGTTTGAAATGAATTCGAAGTTGAAATTTCCCATTTGAAGCAGAAATGAGTACAAAGAGTTTTAGTCCCTTTGGAACAACACAACACTTTTGGGGAAGTCAGTGCAGACTAGAAAGTTAGGCTGCCAGTTAAATAGGGTTTGTCAGATAATTAAGGAAATTAGCCCCAGGTGTCTGACTAATGCCAAAATAACTAACAGGTATCTAATTTTGATTAGTGTCTTTTACATTTATCTCATTTATATTTTATACCGTGATTTAAAATATATTCAATGTATTAAACTTAAAATTCTGCTATTTTACTCATGTTAGGATAATATACACATAGGATTAAACAATGATCTTGACATTTAGGAAAAAATGTGTTGTTCTCTTATTTTGATCTCCAGTGTATATATACACGGTCCGCTATCAGCCATTGCTATCAGCCATTGCACTCTGTACTTTATTGTGAAGCTACTAATTACTGTGAGTGAATCACACAATGAACAGCTACCAAGTAATGCAAACAGCTACAAATTGAGGTGTTATATACATGGTCCAAATTTCACCCTGAACTTTAATGTGATGCTTAGATGGAGAGATGCAGAGATGCAGAGTGTGAACAGTTGCTAATAACAGGGTGTGAACAGTTACTAATTACTGTAAGTGAAATGCACCATTGACATAGTGAATAGCGACCAATAATTGTGAGTGCATCTCATCAGTGATGGTATTTATAGCCTCTATCACCGCATGGACTGTGTGAATAGTAACTAACAAGTGTGAGGCAGAACACACAAAGCAGATGCAACTCCTTACAGAGGTAAAGAATAATGGGGAGACCTTCACCTGTTCTGTGTGTTCAACCGCACCATGTTTTGGCTCAAAATAACTGAAGAATAGTGTTGAATGGACCCAAACTGCTAAGCAAGGGTTCATACTAAACTCTGCAGGTTCAGGTTCCCCAGACCTGACCATGGACTTCAACTGCCCCCACCCATCAACCTTCTAAATGCTGCTGGCATAGTCGCCGGCGTCATTTAAATCGCAGTAGACATGCACGCTAGCACTAATCTGCGAGCAGTGCATGGTGCCACCATTTTGGGGATGTCAGCATCGGGAGCGACAAGTCTCCCCAAAATTTTGGTGCACATCGCCGCCAGCATGTTCCTGCCAATATGAGTGCAGGTGTAGTATTTTAAGTGCATCTGGCGACTTTGTGGTATTTAAATGGTTAACTCTACAATTGGTGCCAGCACTGATTTTGAATGTTATACCCGAACCCAAATTTTAATGGATCCGTTTTTTGCTACTGAAGACGTAACGCATATGTGAACTGCACCTAACCAGTTGCAGAGGTATCTGGCAGCTACAGGTCAGCTATATGTGGGGACAGCTCAGCAGCTACAGACTTGGTTAATAATATGGACTCAGCTCGTACATTTACACTCAACCTAGATTTCTCTTCTCTAATTTAATTATTTTTATAGAATTTATTTTCATATACTGTGATTCCACTTGTTTTTTTATTAACTATTGTTGTTTTTATTGATTTACCAAAAATACTTATACATCATCTACAATTTTTGCTTAATTTAGGGATTATTACCTGTATGCACTAGATATATTGAGAGGTTCCACCCTTATGATATATCTTGCGTCTGGAGGCACCACAAGGCCACCATGTCGGGTCCACCATGTCAGGTCCTGGCTGGTGCAGAATTGGGCTATAACCGGCGCCAGTTCCTGGCACAGGCATGACCCCATGCACACCCCTCTCCACCTACTTGGAAATAGACGCACTTCCTAGCTGTGCATGTATAAGCTTTGATAAATCCCTCCATCCCTGGGTGAATGGATGATATTTTAGCTGGTGCAAACTGAAAACCATCAACCATCTAAATGCTGCTGGCATAGTCGCCGGCGTCATTTAAATCGCTGTAGACATGCATGCTAGCACTAATCTGCGAGCAGTTCATGGTGCCACCATTTTGAGGATATCGGGAGCGACAAGTCTCCCCAAAATTTTGGTGCACATCGCCACCGGCATGTTCCTGCCAATATGAGTGCAGGTGTAGTATTTTAAATGCATCTGGCGACTTTGCCAGTGGTATTTAAATGGTTAACACTCACAATTGGTGCCAGCACTGATTTTGAATGTTATACCCGAACCCAAATTTTAATGGATCCGTTTTTTGCTACTGAAGACGTAACGCATATGTGAACTGCACCTAACCAGTTGCAGAGGTATCTGGCAGCTACAGGTCAGCTATATGTGGGGACAGCTCAGCAGCTACAGACTTGGTTAATAATATGGACTCAGCTTGTACATTTACACTCAACCTAGATTTCTCTTCTCTAATTTAATTATTTTTATAGAATTTATTTTCATATACTGTGATTCCACTTGTTTTTTTTATTAACTATTGTTGTTTTTATTGATTTACCAAAAATACTTATACACCATCTACATTTTTTGCTTAATTTAGGGATTATTACCTGTATGCACTAGATATATTGAGAGGTTCCGCCCTTATGATATATCTTGCGTCTGGAGGCACCACGAGGCCACCATGTCGGGTCCACCATGTCAGGTCCTGGCTGGTGCAGAATTGGGCTATAACCGGCGCCAGTTCCTGGCACAGGCATGACCCCATGCACACCCCTCTCCACCTACTTGGAAATAGACGCACTTCCTAGCTGTGCATGTATAAGCTTTGATAAATCCCTCCATCCCTGGGTGAATGGATGATATTTTAGCTGGTGCAAACTGAAAACCGTAGGACTGCAGGGAAATTAGAATCATAGGGGTTCTTCACTTGCAAAAGTTAGGTGAACAGTTTGAGAACCACTGGGAACCAACACTCACAATCCTTGCTAATTGGCTTATTTTAACAATTTACAATATCTTTAGAGAGGAGCGAATTTAACCATAGCACAACACACACGCAGTGGAAGGGCACAGCAAATCCTCCTGGACTGTAAAAAAAAATTAAATTTTAGGAACCAAAAAGAAGAGGAATGTTGACTCACATCCTCCCGACATATCTTCAACTCTACAGGTGTCCACAGTTTTGCAGAGTAGGAAGAAATAGCCTTCTCTGGTCAACCACCTTTAAGACAAACAATGAGAAAATAGTCCTCATATTTACATTACATCTATAGTAACAGCTCAGTAGAATAGGCACAACCCAGGGTCGGCTCCAGGTTTCAGTAGGCCCCTGGGTGACAGATCCTCAGCAGGCCCCTTTCCAGGGAAATATTGCGACAGCATTAAAAATTCAGAAACTAAAACAGTATCCTGTTTCGTAGTTTATCATACCAAACAGCCCCTTCATAGTTATTTTATATAAACCGCCTCACACCCTATGGATTCATCAGATACAGCCCCCACAACCCCATGGATGCCATATGTACAGCCTTATGGGCCCCACCAGCTGCTCTGGGCCCCGGCACTTGCCCAGGTATGCCCAATGCTGGCTCCGGCCCTGCATTCACCTTCTGCCCGATGTGCACAACCAGAACTACCAACTTTCTTGGAGGATTTATGATACTTATTCATTTTTTATACTGCAGTATCAGAATGGGCTTGAGGGATTAGCAAGGGACATTTTGTCCTTCTGTCAGAGTCTCCTTTAATCTTAGTCTTATTTCTTTTTCAACCAGCTTGAAATATATAAGAAATCTAAACTCGTAGCCACCCAAAACATTTTAACAGGCAATCAAATGTCTGGAAACGTCGCTTGGTCACGTATTTCATTTTATAACGTGATATGAGTGTGATCTTACCATTTCTGATTTACCTCCCAGCACATAAGAACTGATCTCTTCTATTTGTGCCATTCAGAGTGTACGGAGAAGTGTGTGCCTATAACATTCTAACAAAGTAATTGGTAAATCTGAAAATTTTGTGTAAAGTAATACAAGGCTACAAGGTTACAGAGCGGCAAATGTTGTGTCACATATTCAAGCCTAAGAATTAGAGATAAAAAATACTGTACATTTCCCGTAACATTAATATCATTTTCTTCATGTTGCGTAGACTCTTCCCCCGGAGCTGCGGGAACAGCTGTGAGCCATTGACACATGGGGGGGACTTTTTGGGGACATTTTGAAATGTTTATCATCATTAAGACATATTTATGTTCTTTTCCAGATGTTCTGAATGTCGCAATTGGCATTTATCATTTCAAATTGTCTAAAACTTGCGGCATTTTTTGGCACAAAAAACTCCCGATGAAACAGTACTTAAAAGAAATCTACCACCAGGATCAAGGATTGTAAACCAAACACACTTACATGCCGGTGTGTGTCCCTTCTGGTAGGATCCACTCTTCTTTAAGCTTCCTATGCCTTTGTTTTTGAGAAAACAGGACATTAACAATCATGCAAATGAGCCTGGAGCCCCTCAGACTCATTTGTATAATTTCAAAACCCCTTTTTTGTAAAAACCAGTGTATAATAAGCTAAAAGACCCTGTGAGAGATGGGAAACACCTGCATGTAAGTGTGCTTGGCTTACAATCCTTCATTCCAGTGGTAGATGTCCTTTAAGGAAATCTGAGGAAATGGAAAGGAGTGACTTGAGACTTTTTTGCGTCATTTATGAGACATTTGTGATAAATGTCACAAAAAAGAGATCTTAAAAAAATAAATCTATTCAACACAAGAAAAAAGTGAGGTTGATAAATGGAAAAAAGATGGAAAAAAGACAGACAAAAACAAAGCAAAACAAACAGAGATAAGATAAATGACTACCACGGACTACAAAAACCATCTTAAAGTATCCATAAGTAATTTTATAAAAATCAATTTCTGCTACATTGGGTCATGTGTGAGATTGTATCTGATGCCAGTGTCGGACTGGACCACCGGAGGACAAGAGGATTCTCCGGTGGGTCCAAGCTCTAACGTTATACTGAAAACCATAGATACAACAGAAGGTAACTGAATTCAAAGGACTAATGTGTCTTTTGACCCTTGGGGGTCATGTTTGTTCTGGTAATCTCACAGCACTCTTGTAAAGCATTATAGAATTTGATGGAACTATATAAATAAAGATTAGTATTATCACTTCTGGGCATGTGTCATTGGTTCAAGAATAGGATTCCACCCCATTATATATATTTCAACAAGAGTTTGGCACTCAACGCAAGGTTGATCTGGACCAAGAGCACCACTGTGCTATGCTGAATTTTGCTCAGTCAATAGGAATATTTACTGTCTCTACCAGATGTACTTCACCACTATACTCGGAGAGACCTGCCCAAATGGGGTATTTTCCTTTTCCACACATACCTTATCTAGACAATCCATATCTGATGAAGGTTTTAGATATCATTTAAGATTGTGATCTGAATAAACTATAGAAACATTTGAAAGAGAACCTTGCGTTGAGAGCCAAATTCATGTTGTAATATTTCTTAGGGTGGAGGATGAAGGGTGAGCCCCCCAGAATAATTTTATGTGGCAGGCTCTAGAAACCCAATCTAACATTGGAGGCAGATTTATTTACCATTCGCGATCCAGCGGCGCGTTCTCTGCTGTGGATTCGGTTCCGGCCGGGATTTATTAAGATAGTTCCTCTGCCGTCCACCAGGTGGCGCTGCTGCGCTGAAGAGCATCGGAACGCACTGGAATACACCGAGCCGGGCTGAGTGAAGGTAAGTGCAATTTTCGCGTCACATTTTTTTAAAAAAATGCGGCGGTTTTTCCGAATCCGTCGGGTTTTCGTTCGGCCACGCCCCCTGATTTCCGTCGTGTGCATGCCGGCACCGATGTGCCACAATCCAATTGCGTGCGCCAAAATCCCGGGGCAATTCAGGGAAAATCGTCGCAAATCGGAAATATTCAGGTAACACGCCGGGAAAACGCGAATCGGCCCCTTAATAAATGACCCCCATTGTGTCTATAAATAGCCTTTAAGCTTCACATGTACTAATGATGTAGGCACCCATGCCTCACTGGTCAATTGTTAGCTCTTCCAGTTGACTATGCTTCACAATCCGACATGGTCAAAGTCACTCCAGCACATCAAGTTCAAGAGTGTTGACTTGCTGCGTAAAATATATCAGTTCTTGTTAGACGCCATTGTCACACTATGACAAAACAAGGGGAAAACATGTTTAATAATTGAGTTAACGTGATATTCTCATCTGTGCATTAACATTTAATGCCATATGTATACATTACTTCAATTAGAGGCTATTAAAAAATGTACCCATGTGATGATAATTTCCCATAAATCCGGTTATATGGTCCCTTATGAACGAGATTGTTGTCCTTGGATACGGCCACCACTGTGTTCCGGATTGGTTTTTACGAAGAAACAAATAGTTGTTGTATATGAGGTGTCCGGAAGTTACTGCATTTCTAACATCCTGTGGTAATGATCGTTGTATCCAGGTGGTCAGACAGGGCTCAATAGCACAGTTTAGGCTGTATCCAAGGACAACTTTCTCTTTTCTGATGGACAACATTTATGGAGCATTACCTTCTTTTAAGAAAAAAATCAATTTTCAAAGTTCTGACTTCCCTGGTATATGGTGTTAAACTGCTGTATGGGCACACGGCTGGGCACTGAAGGGAAGGAGCTATTTACAGCAGATTTACATTAAACATGCTATACGATTATTATACTTTGGTTAATGTAGACATATGAGGGCTAAATTTAGTGGGATGAGATGCAAATGTTATATACTTCACACCTTAACATTAGGTCAACGCATGTGTTAACATTTGTATTTTGTAAACACAAGCTGTTAACAGCTGTTTAATTAAGCAAATCTCTCTTCAGCTTTTGCAATGCGTTTTGAAACACATGCATTAGACATTACGTGTGACCGCACCCTTAGGGTGGTCTTCGAGGGGGTCCGGTCTAGACACCAACTCAACCTTTATTCAGTTATGAGACTTTTTATACGCCTACAGAAGGGCATTAACCTCATTAAACGACTTGGTCAGTTTCATCGTGCCATGAAGTAAGTGATTAACAATTTGCAGGTCATAATGACATGAGACGACATGGTGGTTGTTAGTTTACGAGGAAATAAAGAGTAATAATAGCCATGTCATACTGACCGGGGAGAAACAACTTAATGATTATGTGATTAGGTACCAGGCGCTGACACCGATGTTATTTTCATCAACCATTGATAACAATCTCATGTTCTGCAGTTTCAGCATCAATAAGATTATATAAAAATGATGTCACAGTTCTTTCAAGCCTTCCACGTAGATCATGAATCATATTTTCCACAAACTTACATAAAACACCCTTATTGTGCTAAATCCTTACTAGTGACTTACAATTATTTTCATATCAGAAGAAAATATGGAATCCATCCCAATCACACTCAATGGGGCACATTTTATAAAGAGCCGGGGTCAGTTTTCTGTCTGACTTTGCGCAATCTTTTAGGTGAAAACTGCTTACACGGATATTTAAGAAGTGTCGGCGCCAAATATGTGTCACATGCGGCTGCACTATTCTTCATGGGACGCAAATTTATGCACTGAAGGGGGCGTTCTGGTGCTCAGTCTGACCGTGCGCCAGATTTAACATGCAAAGTCCGACAGAAGTGTGTCACATGCCCTATGTTAAAGATGCACCAAAAAAAAAGTGTCAGAGCGGTACAGAGGGCACCAGATTCATAAAGAACATGCGCCAGAAATAATGAATCTGGCGCTCCCCACACTACACAGGCAAACTGCACATAGCACAGACTGCACTGCTCTTAGTAAATGTGGCCCTGGATGGAAATCCAAAATTGGGAGATGATTTTTTTCACTGGGCATCACCATCTGCCTGGTAGACTTTTTCAGCTCCAAGTCCTCTAGTGTCAGGTTTGCAGGGCAGAACGCTCGGACTTCTGGTCCTTCCTCCGATGCTACTGGTGGTGCTAGCAGCATTCTCCGACCTACTGCGCGCCTCCACGCAAACTCCACCTCTCATCCGCTACCAGCGGTCTCTGGCGCGCGCCCCGGGCAGCGGCTGCTAAGACCTTGCGCTGTTTAGGGGTTGTGTTCTGGACTGCTTGGAGTTGTGGTACCTCTGCGATTGTGCTTTGTTATTCTGCACCATGAGGGGTTAATTACCAGAAGTTGTCCAGCTCCTATCAGGTTCTGGAGGTGGGGTTCTGGCTGCATAATTTGCAGCTTCACTAGTCACCTGTGCCAGTGTTTGAAATCCCTTTCTTCGCTTGCTCTCTGCTATAGGTTTGACTTGTGATCTCGGCTAGTTTTCGACGTTGACCCTATTGCTTCCCGATTTTGCTCTTGACATACCCTCTCGTTGTGACTCTGGCTAGTTTACTACTCTTTTGTGTTTTATGTTTGTTAGTTTGTTCGTGTTGTTCCCTTACTGCACTTATCCAGTGTATTCCGAGTCTTCTAGTAGTTGCCCCACAGTTTAGAGTGGGGTGGGGGGCTATAGGAAGGGACAGAGGTTGGGGCGAGTTCAGGGCACACTATCCCCTGTCTTCACTATTACCCAGCCCTAACATCTAGTTTGTATACTGCTCCTTGGATTCTGTACATTATCTCTACAGTCCCTCCCTGATTTTGTCTTGGTCTTCATCTGCCAAGCAATCATGACCTTACACCCCTGTGCATCAACTTGAGCCCTTGTACTATGAAGCATAACCATTCCTGCAGTGGTGGAGACAATAGAATGCCCCTAGATGTTGTTTGATTATAGGTTCATTTTGAATTATTGCACAGCCAATTCGTTTGCGCCTAAATTGTCGCAAATTATGTCCCTATAAAATAGATCTCATTTGCGACCAATAATGAAGCTAAGATGAGAAAAGGTGACAGAACATTCAGGGCTTCATTTTTGCACAAAAAAGTAAATGCATGTACAATGTCCGGACTACATCTTGTTGTGCAGAGGCTAAAAGAAAAGGATATGTTTTAAAAAAAAAGGATCTGATGAGACTGTGCTATACTTCCCCCTGTGAGGTGCATTCATTTGCCGCTGCATTTTCAAAGTGGGATGCATCAAAAGGCTTCCGCCTCCTGATGTATCAGGGCAGAAGGCTGTGCAGCGTTCAAAAAGTGTAGAAAAAGACGCAGCAAGGTCACCAGCAGCAGAAAGTGCACCGGCGCGAGGACATTAACGCCCCACGCCGGCCCACTTCCACCCTCAGCTCGGCCGGTTGCGCCCCCCCTCACGCCCCTTCACGCCCCACTGGCGCGCAGGTGTCGGGGAGAAGGCAAAATAATCACAAGTGCTAGCAATAAGCTAGCATTTGCGATTATTTCAGGGCCTTTACGCCAGTGACGTAACACCTGATAAATATGCCCCATTTTATGCATTTTGAGACTGCTTTGGGACTTTTTGAAAATAAATCCCAGACAGAAAATAGACCATAAGGACATTTATTAAAGGGGCAAAGCCGCTTTAATGAATCTGATGGGCAGCAGAGCTCCAAAAATAGATATAAAACTGTCCCAAGCAGCCGCCTAATGATAAATAACCCCCACTATGTCAGACACTCAAAACCACTAAGTGCAGCCAAAAAGTCACAAATTAGAGACAAATTTAATAAGTTTGCCAAAAATTGCGTGGAAAAAACTCCAAAACAAACAAAAAAAAATTTTGATCAATGCCCCCATAATGTTTTTTTCGCGTAGGACATGTGAGCGTCTATGGTTTGTAAATCTTCCAGTCTTGAAGCATTTGTATAGCCTACAATCACACAAAATGTTGAGAATGAGAAGTGACTGGTGCGGTAAGATCAAGTCTCCTGGTGGAGAACAAATGTCTGGAAAATGTCTGCACACTTCTCACTGCGCCCTTTCATATACATGTGTTTAGTTTTCTGTCCTTGTTTTCTTTTATATAAAATTTGCCCTTTCTCTCTTTACATGAAAACTGAACAAGACAGATGTAATCTCATGTAGGTGATGTTGCTGTTTGCTTGTTTTCTCAGAATCTGTCTTGGCCATTTGAGCTCATTTTCTTTTACTGTGTAGTGTCAGTTTTGATAAAGTAATCCAATTTTAGCCCCATAGAGTGTATAAGTAGAGAAGAGATGTTCTAAGGGAGTAACGTAGGAAGTTTAAAAAAGAAACAAATCTAGTCCAATCTTAAAAAAAAAAAACGGTAAGCTAAAGAAAATCCACATAAAGTATTAACCAGTTATCACCATGTGGTACAATGTAGGGAGAAAACCTTCTTCTTCTGTTCCAAATTCACTTTATAAGTCACTATATTATCACCTACCAATGTGCCCGTCCTTAAAGAGGTTTGACCATGAAAGCAAATTCTTAAATTTCAATAAAGATCCTTTTTATCCCCTTACTTTAGTATTTTACTCAGTTTTATTGCTGTTTTAACTTTTACCACTCAGTAATGGTAAGTGTAAGATTCCAGAGTTTGGGCAGGGAATCTCTAAGCAGACACTTCATGATCCATCTGTGCTATGAGATGCTGTGTGCTGACAATGTGCTTAGATTATCAGGGTAGAGGTTTGAATTTTCATTTGGCTTCTGATCATTCTACTAGTATCTGACACATAGAAATAGAGATGAGACGGAGCAGAGATGAGACGATGAGATATATGAGATGGATATAACATACAATTTCATTCTCAGCTCTACTACAACTCAGCCACAACATACTGTCACATCTGCTGTGTCTCCCTCCCCTGGATAAAGGCCTTATCTGCCTGTAGCTTTACTCTCCTCACAATGTGTTGATTGCTGGCAGGAAGTCTGTGTGTGTGAGCTCATCTTAGAATACAAGGGTGGGGGCTGGAGGCAGAGAGCAGCTCAGTGCAGCATCAGACAGGAGAACAATGGGGCACATTTACTTACCAGTCCCTGGCTCGTTCCCCGATCCGGAATGTCTGACTGGAATGCGCTGTGCCGTGATTCACTTAGAGCGTGCACCTGATTTCCTGCATGTGTCGCTTACCCAATCAGGTTCACTTTCTTCTTCCCGATGTATGTAAGTGCATGTCTTGCCACACACTTTTAAGGTCAAATCCTGCGCCTAGTCCGAATCCGTCGGATCGTCCAACGGCCCGTTTCCCCAATTTCTGTCTAATGAAAGCCGGAGCGATTGCACCAAAATCCGATCACATGCGCCAAAATCCCCTTCTAAATACCTGTTCCAGCCGTGCGAAACCTGAAAACGTCAGAATATCCAAGGAAAGTGCCGTCTGTGGACCCTTAGTAATAAGTAAGGTCCCAGGGCAAACCAAAAATGTGTCAACAACTCATCACCAACATAAATTTTTTTAATTACAACCAAAGGTCAGTCCAAGATGCAGTAGATCCCATGTTCCACTAGTGACCCTTGGCCAGATGTGACTCCGACTTAAATTGTATGGCTACAGTGACAGATTCTAGACACTTCATTTCTGGTCATTCCTTTTAACATAAATTACTGTATATACTTAAGTATAAGCCAATCCCAGTATAAGCCAATGCTCCTAATTTTAGCACAAACAATTGGGAATCTTTCTGGCTTAAGTATAAGCCTAGGTTGGGAAATGCAGCCATTACAATTAAATTAAACGTCTAAAAGCCTCCACTTATTAATAAAATGTCCAGCAGCCTCCCCTATTTGATAAAATGTCCAGCAGCCTCCGCACATCAATAAAATGTCCTGAAGCCTCCCCTCATTAATAAAATATCCAGCAGTCTTCTCATTAATAAAATGTCCATCAGAGCCCCCTTAAAAATAATAAACTATGTACTCACATGTGTCTTCCTCTTCTAACTGCAGCTTTCTGGTAGTGTGGGCAGAGGTACATCTAGGCATTGTGCCCACCACACACTATGATGTCAAATGGAGGTGACAAAGTCGTGTCACAGTGTGTTCACAGGCAGAGCTTATAGACGTGCCTTAGCCTGCACTGCTGGGAAGCCGCAAGAGCCGTTAGAAGAAGAAGCTGTGAGGAGAAGATGAGCTGCGGGGACCGCTGAAGGCAAGTACTTTTTATATATATACTGTACATTATATATATTTATTTATTTATTTATTTATTTATTTTCAGCACTAAAATTGTGCTAAAAAGCTTGGCTAATACTCAAGTATATATGGTAATCAATAACAATTATATTATTTTAATTGGTATCAATGAAACTGCAACCCTAACTGCAGAAAGAAATCAAACAGAACAAAATTCATGTGGGTCTGGACACCACATTTTTAAGAAGTTATAAAGAACTAACTACAACTTGATTTTCAGAAGCTGAACCTATTTAGTTCTTAGCAACCAAAATCTAGACACTGACCTGGATAATAATTCTTGAAGTCCTATGACAAGTCACACTATTTACAGTATGCTGATTCAACATTTTCTCAGCAATGCTTTGGAAGGAAAAAAACAAGGAAAAGAGCTGTGTCAGAATAAATTCTGAATATTACCTTTCTCGTGCCACAAAGTGTTATCGAGCATTGTGGAAGTAATTTGTCAATTTTAGACTCAAAACGTTTGGTGAAATTGATTTATTCTCCTATTATAAGGGGGATAATCAAAAATCAAAAACGGATGGAATCCACAAAATTTCTTATTAGTTTTTTTGTGTATTTTTTTTTCTATCTTAATAAATTAGCATCGTTTCAATAACCGGTATTCTCTAATGCTTCTGCAGTTTCAATCCCGAAGCCTAACAATCCTCTTGTCAAGTCAATTGTTACATTAGTGAAAGTATGTGTAGTTAAAGGGATATATTTTAAGGAATTTTTCAGTCTAGTCTTCAGGCCACATGTTATAGAGTACATTGAGCTGAACTGATTTCTATAAAGTTTTGAGAGAAAGGTTTGATCTAGCTTACCTTACCTGCACATAAATGTGCGCTTTATTGGCCAGTAAACATAGATCCACCCTTGGGTCATCGGAGAGTGTAGTCCGCTCACACGCTGACGACTGAAAGGACTGTTCAAGGCGCAGAATTAGAACCTGCACTGAATTTTTCAGGCTCAGCCATGGAAACCACAGGCCCATAGAAATGCATTTGTCTGTGCACTATTTATTGTATAAAAAGCGTAGCACATGGACAAAGAGGGGGTTTCACATGGTTTGTATGCCGGCGTTTGAGCGCTGGCATACAAGTTGTGATTTAGATGCAATTCTTGGCAAAGATCATTCCTCTACGCCACTTGGGTGAGGAGGGGACGATACCAGGCCGTGGAGATCTGCACATGACCAATAGCAGGTGCAGGAATACAGCACATTTCTACGCCAGGCAGGATCTGGTTTAGAAACGTGTCAGGGGCACAGTGTGAATGAGGGATGCACAAATCTTGCCATATATCCAGCACAAAAGTAGTGCAGGGAGCCTTACAAATATGAATTTAGCCTCATTGTGGGCTTTGAAGCCTAATGTATCATATCTAGCTGAGTGAAACGTATAGTCCCTTTCAGTTTAATGTTGAATCCTCCAGATGTCATATAGATCTTCCTCCCATAAGAAGGAGTGAAGAGTGAAAGATCTAGGGCATGCGGAGGAGTTGCAATCCAGATAGGGGTGATTTATTGTGTTAAAGTCACCACAAACACCCCAGCATTATTTTTCTGAATTTTCCTCCATAGTTTCACTATAAAGCCTTAATGTGTAGGGGCATACAAATTAACGAAGGTATATTGTACGCTATTGAGGGTGTGCACTAATATAATGGGGCATATTTACTCACCCTTCCGGAGGAGTTCACAGAAAGTGCATTGTCAGACAATAATGAACTGTGCCGCGATTCACTAAGATCGTGAGCCTGATATCCTGCATGTGTCGTTTCCCTGCTCAGGTCCGAAGGAGTTCACCTTCTTCTTCCTGGTGCATGTAAGTGCTTGATCTTGCGATACAATTTGAAAGTTAAATCCTGCGCTCAGTCCAAATCAGTCGGATCGACCGACGGGCCACCACCCGATTTCTGTCGCATGAAAGCAAGCGCAACACAATCCGATCACGTGCGACACATTCCCTAGTTAAATACCTGTCACAGCCACACGAAACCCCAAAACGTCGGAAAGTCCGACAAAAGGACCGAATTGTTGCCTAACTTGTGCCTGTCTGTTTTCTGTTCTGTGCATGCACTTATCCAGGTTAGAATCATTGTCAAATTCTTCTCTATCTTAATGTGTGTAGAAATAGATCCTTGAATCCTGCATGCAGATGACCGGCAAGAAGTCACAAAGCTAGAGTAGAATCATGGTAAGGAGTTCCCTTAATTCATCTTCCATAGTCCATGTACAAATTTGGGTAATGTAATGATAGTAGCTTGTGATGTTGTGCCTGTCATATGGAACAGTAGTCAAGTTTAGAGAGGTGAGGCCAGTGTGATTCTTCTCCTCCTTCTTGACTCCTTAGGTTATTTGTTTTCAGAGTTTAGAGTCTAATGTACAGTCATGCACTGGTGATGGATGTCAACAGTTCCTCCAGCCCACTTCATTCTTTAAGATTCTGGGGCACATTTACTTACCCAGTCCTGCGCGTTCCCCGATCCGGAGTGTCTGACGATAATGCACTGTGCCGCGATTCACTTACATTGTGCGCCCGATTTCCTGCATGTGTCGCTTGCCCGCTCAGGCCTGCCAGAGTTCACCATCTTTCTCCCGGTGCATGTATGTGCTTGGCTTACGACACAATTTTGAAGCTAAAACCCATGGTTTCTCCAAATCCATCGAATCGTCCGATCGCCCGCCCCCGATTTGTGTCGCATGAAAGCCGGCGCGATTGTGCCATAATTTCCTTTTAAATCCCTGTACTGGCTGCGCGATCCCCGAAAAGTCAGAAAAGCCGACGGAAATTCGACCAAGGGACCCTTAGTAAATAAGTGAATTTGTCTTACACTACAAATTCCATCAAAATTGAAGTCCCTACATCACAAAAACATACATTACCTTGACTTCTATTGCTGTGAGCCTGTGAAAGAAATGATGTAAGGGATGGGAAATTTTATAAGAAAAAAGCAACATAGTAAAGGTATCTTCACATAGAACCTCATTTTATAATAATTCTCTGCAATAAACAGATTGAGTGTGTCGTTTCGAGGTTGGATTGTCTTATATAGTTTGCCCTGCTCATGCCGAGAAATATTATACAGTTTGACAGATACCATATACAGAATGTCTTTCATTCTACTGTATTTTGTCTGAAACAGATGTTTCTATTTCCAGTATATTTCACTATAATTTCTTATGTGCTAATTTACTTTGAAGGACATGTCAGATTTGTGGAATGGTGGAGATGAGTGGTCTAATATTATACCAATATCAAGAATAGACAATCTACAGTAAAATCTGGCCGTAGTTAGCCCAGTTGGAACTTGTGAATATATTTGCAGGTTCATATTTCACACAAAAAATTTGTCCACGTTTTACCAATCCTAACATTGGTTATGAACTTTTTATGAATCAATAAAGACAGGTACATAGTTATACTACACAAAAGGAGGTGTTAGCACCATGTTATTTGTATTTTAAACAAATGTCACAAAGAAAAGTCACCTAGGGGGCATGGTTATGGATTTGTGCCACTTCCACATCTGGAATCAGATAGTAACTCACGGATCACTGCACAAAATGCAACCATGGCAAACTGATGGAAGTGCGTCTCAAGCACCAAAAAAGTCTCAAAATGTCACAAGTGCCAAAAAAGTGGAAGATAAAGAAGAATAAGCCAAATAAAAGATACATTTGCCCCAATGTGTTGATGAATTCTACATCCCCTGAAGATCTGTGATCAGTTCTCTAAAATGTTCAGAACAATATCCCTGCTATGTTCCTTCAAAAACTGTTTTGAAAATGAAGGGGGTCAGTTTTCTTCCCTTTTTCTTCTATATTTGCATATCTTTGGGGGGGGCATTGGTAGATATATGCAAAGATTTGCAACTTCTTTACCCACTCAAGAAAGTTTGCCGCAACTGACCTTCAGGTGTTACATCCGATTTACTTTTGCCTTCCAAATGTTGAAGTATAAAATAAATGTGTAGGAAAAAAATGAAAAGCAGATGCTCAAAATTTTTTGACTTTTGAGCAACTTTGTTATAAAAAAAATTTCAAGATGCCATATTTATTAACCTCTAGGATTAATCAAACAAGCCCAAACCCTCCTTGGAAAAAAAAACTACACAAATTTTCATACTAAAGATCGATGACCCGCCAAATATTGATTCGGTCGATTTTTTTTTTGTTTGCATTTGGCTCATTGATAAAAATAAACGAAATTTACTAAGAGTCAGACTTTCCGGCATTTTTGGGCATTGCACGGCTTGGTCAGGTATTTAACAGGTATATGCGCTGCGATTGTGTTGCAAGCGATCGGATTTTGCCGCAGCTGCGCTGGCTTTCATGTGTCAGAAATCGTGGGGCATTCCATCGGATGATCCAGAATTTAACTTTCAAATTGTGTCTCAAGAAGATGCCCTTATGTTCAAAACGAAGAAGAAGGTGAACTCTGGCGGACCTGAGCGGGGAAGCAACACATGCAGGATATCGGGCGCACGATCTTAGTGAATCATGGCACAGTGCATTCTCGGCAGACAATGCACTTTTGGCGAACTTTGTCGGACAGGTAAGTAAATGTGCCCCAATGTTGAAAACCCACACCTTGGGCTAGGACTACAAAGTGCCAGGCACTAGAGAGCAAAATTTTTTTAGGAAGGTGATTTTTATGTGTGATTGTCTGATTTTTTTATAATACATTGTCCATAAAAGATTAAAAATCCACCAGTTTACACTTCTTCCCCTTTGGCATCCAGCATATAAACCCACATTATGACAACTCCTTCCCAGTTACATCTCTTCTGTTTGATACAGAAATCTGTCAATTTTTATGGATTTTTGAACTTTTTGAAAAATTTATTAAGGGTTTAAGACCATTTTAGACACTTCTTCGACCAGCATGGCTTCACAGCAAAAAAAAAAAAGCGTCAACCAAAAAATATGCAAAGGCATTAAGCCAACTAATAGAGGATGCACATTGTGACTAGATAATCTCTGCTGGATTTATCTTCAGGGATGAATCTAAAATCTATTTTGTTGAGATATAGAACAGCACTCCTCTCCCCCACCCACAAGTAATATATCTGGTTATTTATTTTCTTAGTAAGTGACTTCTCCCTTTTTCACACCCTTCTGACATTAGGTGGGATTAGACTCTATTTTTAGGTGTCAGGTCCTGCTTTATAACTGACTGTGCCCCAATGCTGATCCCCATCATGCTGTCTGAGGCTATTGCCTCAACTTGCCTTATGTATGACATCAGCCTGTAGAGCATCAGAATGCGGTGCAGCATAAGGCCATCCATTTAACTTTGTTCTTTCTTACTTTGAGACACTTTCGATAAATCTGCCCCGGTACGTATGATTTATGTTACGAAAGCCAATTTTTTTACCAGTTGATCTATAGCCATTTGTGAGATTCCTATACAAATAATTTGATTTTTCAGCAACTCCAGATGAATGATGGGAGCGCAACAGGGAAGACATATTAATCCAAAGTATGGTCATTGCACTATCAACAACATGGAGTTGAAGCCGAAATATAAGTCATTATCAAATAATTGTCTCTGTAGAGAGGCAGAATCAATCAACTTAAAAGAGATTATCTCCACTGCCAGAAGACCTACATAAGAACGGAACGGCATCAATCAGCTAATTAAAATAATTACATGTACTAATAATATACCATTTTTAATCTGTTACTCTTTCTTACACGATTTGGAGCTGAGATGAACAAGCTGTTCCAGGCTCAGATATCCTCCAATCGTTTCCCGGACTCGAGAGCAAAAAGTGTCTTACGTTGTGCGTCGCTAAATCAAGAATCCAGGGAAATTACAACCTGTAGTCTTCTGTTTGGTTCACAAAACTAATTAAAGAGTAGACGAAAACCTGTTAATTAAACTGATACACAGAGAATTAAGACTTCCTAGACAAACAATATTTCAGGCTCAAGAAATTTGTTTTCCCGAGAATTTGTTTAAACTAAGGGCAAAGTGTCAAAAACTAAATGTGTTTGTTCATCAGTCGATGGAAGGCGCGTATTATATCAACATGTCATGTGAAGCTCTTCCCGTACAGCCCCCCCCCCATCCTACTATCGTTAATTGAGCATTTAATTTAAAACTATATAATCTTGACTTGTTTCCTACCTCACTCTGCCAAAAAAAAGAGTCTGTTTTGGAAAGTTGCGCATTACATTAACACTAATTAGGCCCATATTTCTTGGAACACAAACACCGTATTATTAATGCAAGTTAGGTGGAAAGTAATTTATTAGGCAAATATAAAGATACTTGATTCTATTATTAAACCATCCGTCGCCATGAAATATAAATTTACTGAAACACTGTCACTACTCGCACAAACGCTCATTGAAACCAGCAATTATAGGAGACCATTAGCAGACGGTAGTCTAAGGAAGTGTGACAGCTTGTATATAACTCAAGGTCAGGTGTTATGAATGATTTGAAAGGGGTTGTTTCATCCCATTTTTAGAAACTGACTTAGAAAGCAGATGATGGCTATGTCATTCAGATGCTCTAATAAGACATATTGTTAAACAATTTCCCAGAGAGGAAAGGTCCTTCAAATCATTCTCGGGGAGTCTAAGGAAGAGGATCCCAATGACTTAGTTCTGGGTGGAGATCACTTGAGCTCAAAATAATAATGAAACAGGAATCCATGAGCTCTCGCTACATTACTCAGCCACGCTTGATGTGATGATGTCATCATCCCTGCCACATTCATGGCCAAACACAACCGATACAGAAACTAGAAGAAAACTGATAAGTAGGGAACTTTGAAAGATGAGTATTATATTTTCACAGATATATAGAAAGAAGGAGGGTGGGTGGAGGAGGATATAGCATTAGGGCTACAAAAATGGAGGCATTTTATGTGCTACAGGAAAGGGGACATAAACTGGGGGGATAGAGAAAATGATGGGGCTAAAGCAAAGGGGACATTTTAAATGGGAGAAATTAAGCACAGTTTAGGACACCACTAAGGGGGGCATTGAGTATTGTGCGGGGCAGTGTTGGGGTGTTATTCATTGCGGCTAGGGTGGGATAAGGGAAAGGCTTGTGAAGAGTGATAAGCGGTCCCACTGAGGTTGGGGTTGGCCAAACTTGAACCTCAAAATTATGTTTGGGGTCGGGACCGGAACCTGAACCCCTGCAATTTCACATCTGCAATGAGTGCTGGTATTGAGTAAAGGTGTTAACTCTTTGAATGCCAGAGCAAAGCTCTTATCAGCAGCATTGTACCAGGGATCATTGTTTCCTGTGACATCATTGAGTAGCGAAAATGGCGATGAGGATGCGCCGTCTGCATTTAAATGCTCTAACTCAAACTCCCGACTGAAGTCTGGTTTTGGTCCAACCGCAATATTTCACAAGGATCTTCTAATAATTACTTGTGAACTGTACATTGCTGGAGAAACAATCTTGCAGGTGGTTCAAATATGGCTAGGGATCACTGGTCTAAAGTGTTTGATTGAGTCTGAAAACCAGGTTAGCGGTAAGGAATGAAAAAGTCAGAAGTTATTTATAAGAGAAAGGTAATGATTATGCACAGACCAGCAGTTATATACAGGGACAAGAGAAAGAATGATGAAAACCCAACATTTGACTTGTTAAAGGACATTTATCACCAGGATCAAGTATTGTAAACAAAGCACACTGATGGTGTGTGCCCCCTCTAGCAGGATCTTCTCATCTATAAGCTTCTTATGCTCTTTTTTTAAGACAAAAAGGCTTTACAAATTATGCACATGAGCCTGAGGTGCTCAAGTCTCCATTAACACCTAGGTAGGCCAGAGCCCCTCAAACTCCTTTGCATAATTTTAAAAGCCTTTAAAACACAAGGGCATAAGAAGCTAAAAGAAGAGCAGATCCAGCTAGAGGGGACACACACCAGTATGTAAGTGTGCTTGGTTTACAATTCTAGATCCTGGTGGTAGATGTCCTTTAAGATTAAAGGAAACCTACCATCTCGGATCTACCTATTGAGTCCATTGGAGTCCATTTTAGGGCTAACCTTTCACTGCCTGATAAGTTTGTAAATCTTTTATTGGTCTAATATGCAAATTAGTGAAAGAGGCTAGTGGGCTTGTGGCCTCTTTCCATCCTCCTACCCTGAGATCTTCAGTGCACAGCTCCTGGTGGATGAGCACACTTGTCCGCACCGCGCATAGAGTATGTATGCAGAGCCGGCAGCTGTGTGTACTTGGCTCCAAAGTCAGAGCTACTGCGCATGCGCAGTAGCTCTGGATTTGGAACCCAGCAAGCGCAGCTGGCAGCTACAGCGCGGACGAGTCAGCGTAGCTAACAGGAGCTACGCGCAGTAGATATAGTAGGAGGATCGAAAGAGGCTACTGGGGTTTGGAGTAGCCACGCCGTGTAGCTTCAGCTCCAGCTACTCCACGTCCCATTTGCATATTGGGGCAGTAAAAAAATTTACACATTTATCGGACACTGAAGGATTCCAATTGCATTTATTAGAGGAAGTTGCCACCAGATCTACCTTAATGGGTAGATCCAAGATGGTAGGTTTCCTTTAACTAAGATCTTGACTTCTTGTCCAAGTCGATGTTTTAAAAGGCCAAAACAGAACGACATGACGGACTTGTAAGTATCTTTATTTTACTTTCTCCTACTGTCACTCAACTTAAGTGCTCAAAGAAAGTAATTATAATACTTGGAATCTAAATTGGTACAAATGTATCCAATAATTGAATAGTGATTCCTTGTTACCGGTAACATATCTGGTACAGGCTTGTTAAAATATTGTCTAATGTCTAATCTTAGCGGATGCCTTGTTTCCTTGGATGCACCAGACTAAGCTCACTATTATGTCACTTAAAGGTGTTTGCCTATGAAAGAAAGTTCTTAAGTTATCTTATTTTTTTAACCCCCTTACGTTACAATTTTGCTAAGTGTTATTGCTGTTTTAGCTCCTATCACTCAGGGATGGTCAATGTAAGATTCCAGAGTGTGGGCGGACACTTCATGATTCCTCTGTGCAGTGAGATGCTGTGTGCTGACAATGTGCTTAGATTATATGGATACGGGTTTATGTACACTTTTACTTTTGAACATTCTACTAGTACCTGACAAATAGAAAGGGAGATGAGACAGATCAGACATGAGAGACGATGAGATCCAGAAAAAAGATATAAAACACATTGGGGGGATTTACTAATTCTGGCGGAGCTGTCGGCATTGGAGATCAGTCTCCAGAAAGCACAGCCCGATGTTTTAAAGTGGCGCACGGCTGTAAGTAAATAATGGGGAGACGGTAATAATCAATTGGGTGCCATAAAAATGCTGACATCAATGAGATGTGCGCCGAAATCTTACAAAATCCGACAAAATACACATAAATGTGACGGATAATGTGGAAAAGTTAGGCCACGCCCACTTGTGCCAAAAAAAGACGGAGGAGTCAGGATAGTCGGAAACATCTGTTCTTTCTGGCGCAAACTCACTATAAATGATCCGCAACAATTCTGCACCCAAAAACCGGAAGGTCCCGGCATTTTTTAGGCCCAGAGACGCTATTTAAGAAGTGTCTGCGCCACATTTGTGTTGCACGCAACCATTTTGTGGCGCAGCTGCACTGTTCTTCATGCAACACAAAAGGGGGCATTTCGGTGCTCAGTCGGACCGTGTGCCAGATTTAACATACAAAATCCTACAGAAATGTGTTGCACGCCCCATGTTAAAGGTACACTAAAAAAAGTGGTGCACTCTGTCGGAGCAGTGCAGGGGGCGCCAGTTTCATGCAGAACGTGTTCCAGAAATCTTGATTTTGGCACACCCTGCCCACTACACAACATTCGATCGTCACCCCACGTGACGTCATCGGGGGATGGCGATCAGTTAATATATATTAGGATCCCAGGCCTGTCATTCAGCCTGATCTCTTAGCGTCTGCTGGAGGCAGTTTACGAGACTTTTTGGTCTCATTTGAGGCTTTTTGGTCTTAGTTGAGACCAAAATGTCTCGTAAAGCAGTACAAAAAATGGGACGATGTGGTGATAGATCTCCCCCTTAGTCTAACACACAAACATATATGTACTACTAAGGTTTTATTTATTCAGCCGGGCTACTAAGTGAAAATGTAAGGACTATGAAAACAGCCATTATATCAGTGAGACTTCAATGACTCAAGTACTTTCTGATGATTCTCCTTCGTTCATCTCGCTCCATGTCCAATGGTTTCAATATTCTCTCTACCGCTGATAAATAGTCTTTAATCCATACTTCATCCTTCTATAAATCCTTTATTCTACTATTATTGTATTTCTTTTTACTCCTGTAATAAGTGGCTTTTATATCCGCTGCCTTCAAGTGTTTCTGAAATAGGAAGAAATGTTTTTCAAGGATCTTACATTGAAAGAGTGACTGATCCTATCAGAAATGCCGGCGCCGTGTGAGGTTACAGCGGATTACATGACCTCTGTTCCTACCCCATGATTAGTGATTGATCATATTGAAAGTGCTGGCGTCATGTCCACCTGTATAGAATGGATCCCATGTCTTCTGCTCCTCTCCATGATGCCTTATAGCAATCTTTTAGCCAAGCCACAGCAGCTAGAGCTGTGATGTAAGTAATGACAGTAATATATTCATATTTTCTATGTTTTTACTTTACTAGGGACTCTCTAAACTTACAGCCCTCTTAGGTAGGGTATGAAATGTCCTTTCTAGCACTACCTTATTTATGTTAAATCTCACCTGTTTACCAAAAAAAAAAATCTTCTCCAAACTCCCTTAAATTTTTTTTCCTGAGATGAATGCCATTGTCTGTAGTACACAGAACTATATTTTTGGTGACATATAAAAGATAAGAATCTCATCTTTCTAATCACACCAGGCTTGGATTTGTGCACTAACTGATGGAGATGCAGATAGGTCTAGAAAATGCAAAGGTATTTAAGAACTGTTTGCGCCACATTTGTGTTGCGCACAACCATTTTGTGGTGCACTTTAGGGGGCGTTTCAGTGCTCAGTCGGACCGTGCACCAGATTTAACATGCAAAATCCTACAGAAATGTGATGCACACCCTATGTTAAAGGTACACTAAAAAAAGTTGTGCACTCTGTCGGAGCAGTGCAGGGTGCGCCAGTTTCATGCAGAACGTGTTCCAGAAATCATGAATTTGGCACACCCTGTCCACTACACTACCTTCGATCACCACCCCTGGTGACGTCATCGGGGGTTAGCGATCAGTTAATATATACTAGGATCCCAGGCCTGTCATTCAGCCTGATCTCTAAGCATCTGTTGGAGGCAGTTTACAAGACTTTTTGGTCTCAGTTGAGGCTTTTTGGTCTTAGTTGAGACCAAAAAGTCTCAACTGAGACCAAAATGTCTCGTAAAATACAGGCCGTCCCCGGTTACATACAACATAGGGTCCATAGGTTTGATCTTAAGTTGAATTTGTATGTAAGTGGAAACTGTATATTTTATAATTGTAGATCCAGACAAAAAAATGTTTTGCCCCAGTGACAATCAAAGTTACTAAATTTTTTGCTGTAATGGGACCAAGGATTATGAATAAAGCTTCATTACAGACACCTTACAGCTGATTATGCAGCCTGGAACTATAGTAACATCCAGAGACTTCACCAGAGGTCACAGTGGGGAGTGGGGTCCGTCTGTAACTAGGGTTTCTCTGCAAGTCGGGTGTCCTTAAGTAGAGGACCGCTTGTATCCTAAATGACCTTAATTAAAGTAATTACTAAGTTCTCTTCACACCGGCTCTGGGTTTCTTTGTTTAATTTCAAGGTCAATATACAGAAAGGTGACAAACTTGGATGGAAAGACCAGAGTGATATCGTTTGAAGTGATGGGTTATTAATTTGGTCTATTTTATCACAATTTGTAATAGAAGGGAAATTTTTTTTTTACATATCCTGGAAAACGCATTCACCACCTTGATAATTGGATGAGCCAAGATGTGTCTATTTACGAGCAAGGAAAAGATTGCTCTTCAGAATGAATATTCACATCTTGGAGATAGCTTTAGTTGTGCCAATGTAGTCACATGACTGTGTGCCTGGGTCCCCTATTTATGCATAGCTTCAATCGGAGAGGAAGAACAAGTAGTTCATTGCACCCTACTATGCTACAATATAGAGACATATTGGTCAGAATCCCAGTCTCCCTGTTTACTAGATGTCTGGTCTGGGAGAGTTAGCTGCAACCCACCACAGCTAGAAGTACCCAAGCCGACGCCGATGCGACACGTGCGCCAAAAACCCGGGGCAATTCGGCGCAAAAAGGAAGTATTCGGGAAACAAACAGAATCGCGGTCCGCGGACCTTAGTAAATGTGCCCCATTATTGCTGTTTGATGTGCAGAAGATTCTGGCTTTCACTATGACACTGTCCTTCACTATCCCACATCTTGACAGAGTATTTTAATTTGTGTATGTATCTCTGTTCACTTTGCATATCTCCTTTTTTATTCTTATTCTTCCCAGTGTTGTGTCTCATTTCCACTCCACTCCACTCTACTTCCCTTATGCTTCCCATGATTAAAGGGGTTATCCGAGAGGGTAAAAAAAAACCATTGATGGCAGGAGGGGGCTAGTTAAAAAAAAATAAACATTTACTTTACTCCCATGTTGCATCTCTACAGTCTGTGCCCCATGTAAACCAACAGGGGCACGGAAGCATTCAGCTTTTGGCCGAGGTGGCCGGCCACGCCCTTATTCCCTTTGCCCAGGGCTGTATATTGCAGGATACGTGGGCATGGTTAACCACCTTGGTAGAAGCTGAATACAGCGTGTTCAGTGCCCTGTTTGTTTACATGGGTCACTGACCGGAGAGGACAACACAGGACGTGGGGGGCGGGGGGTGGGGGGGGCGCATTCTTTTTTTAACGGCCCCTCGCCCACCAATGGTTTTTTTCACTCTCAAAGAACCCCTTTAGCCAGCTCATTGTTGGTGTGCTACTATTTTCTTCAAGTACTTTTGTTGAATGTGAATGCAGCCTAATACAGTAGATTGATGTGATTCAAAAAATTATGTGGATTATGCGTTTTTTCTGCATGTAAATTGTTTCTCAATGTGAAAATAAAAAAATGATCATGTGATACCGAAATTTTCATGCTATTTTTATGTACGTCTAAGGGCATAAAAATCTCCATCAGACCTGCATCCATTTCCTCCTAATTCTAAGAAAACACTGTTGATGCATAAGAACTGATTGGCAAGCTCTGTGCAGCGCTGCGCAATCGTGGTGGCTATATATATACAAAGGAAGTATTATATATTTCTCAAGTTACCTCTCTGTTGGGCACATTTACTTACCCGTCAGGACTGACTTCACAGAAAGTGCATTGTCCGACGATCATGCACTGTGCAGCAATAAATAAGATCGTGCGCCTGATTCCTGCATGATGTGTCGTTTCCCCGCTCAGGACATTTTTTTCTGGTGCATGTAAATGCTTGATCTTGCACACAAAAATTTGAACGTTAAATCCCGCGCTCAGTCCGAATCGTTGGATCATCTGACTGCCAACCCCGGTTTCTTGTCCATGAAAGCCAGCGCAGCTGCCCCACAATCCCCTGTAAATACATGTAAAGCCCGCAAAACATGAAAAGTCGGAAAGTCTGACGAAACGCGTCACGGACCCTTATAAAATTAGCCCTATATGTTCATATGGGAATCTAAAAAATTGTACAGAGCGACAACAGGAAGTGTACTGCAGCCACGTCCACACACGGTCGGACACCATTACTTAGTGATGGAGTTCTATTTTATTAAGCCTGCAATGGTGGATGAATTCATTAAATGCACATTAGGCATCTCTGGGGACACTGGAGTGTAAGTGAAGTAGTACCAAAAACTACCTGGGATTGCCAGGAGGTTAGTATAATCTACAAATTAAATTTTTATTTCAACAAGAGGTAATATCTATATTTCTCTCTGGATACACTGGAGATAAAATTAGAGAACATTAAAAGGGGATTGGCGCATGCGATCGAATTTTGGGCAACTTTCTGCAACACAAATCGCCAGCTTCATGTGACACAATTTGGGGGCGGGCGTCGGACGATAGACGGATTCTGACTGAGCACTGGATTTAACATTTGATTTGTGTCGCAAGCCATGCACTTTACATGCACGGGAAGAAGATGTGTGAACTCCGGCGGAATTGAGCGGAAAGCATCAAAGGCAGGAAATCGGAGCGGCATGATCGTCGGTCAACGGACAGTGGGGATCGCGCAAGGGGGGGCGGCTAAGTAAATGTAAACTGCATTGACCAACACTTTTTGGAAGGGGTCACCATGCCACTATAACAGGTTTTACAAAATTATCAAAGTAAAGCAACATAAAACTTTTTTGCAAAAAACATGATGATCATAACCAGTGAACAGAAACTGTCTGTAGTGCCAGCAAAAGTATAAACAGTCACCAGTCAGTAAGGAAAGTGTACAGATGAATATGTAAAAACAGGTGATTTCTGGCTGCCAGAGAGCGATAGGGTGTTGTAGAACATTGTGCCATGCTTAAATATGCATATGGAGCGTGGTTTAGTCTTCAAACAATGCTGTGTTTTAGTATGACTTGCACGTGACAGCCGCCTCTCTTAGAATCGCTTCCATGTGCACTTACATAGGCCAACTTCACCAAATAAGCGAAGCGGGAACGCAGCCTGACAAGGTATCGTCTGTGCCAGCTCGAAAGGACCGTGCTGAGGGCCAAGATCCCACTATAACATCAAACAGTGCACTCTTTTTACACTGACATCAGATGATTCCATAGATTACGACAGAACCTGTTCTGTCAAAACGCGGCTACATGTAGAAACCCCCCAAAAGAGTGGAGAGGGTGTTGGCAGTAATTCTGCATTGACGTCACTGATCATATTGTCCTTCATTTCATACGTCAGTATTCGCTTTCAATCGGTCTGTGTGCCTGGGTCCCCTATTTATGCATAGCTTCAATCGGAGAGGAAGAACAAGTAGTTCATTGCACCCTACTATGCTACAATATAGAGACATATTGGTCAGAATCCCATGTCTCCCTTGTTTACTAGATGTCTGGTCTGGGAGAGTTAGCTGCATCCCACCACAGCTAGAAGTTACCCAAGCCGACGCCGATGCGACACGTGCGCCAAAAACCCGGGGCAATTCGGCGCAAAAAGGAAGTATTCGGGAAACCCAACAGAATCGCGGTCCGCGGACCCTTAGTAAATGTGCCCCATTATTGCTGTTTGATGTGCAGAAGATTCTGGCTTTCACTATGACCTGTCCTTCACTATCCCACATCTTGAACAGAGTATTTTAATTTGTGTACTGTCATCTCTGTTCACTTTGCATATCTCCCTTTTTTATTCTTATTCTTCCCAGTGTTGTGTCTCATTTCCACTCCACCTCCACTCTACTTCCCTTATGCTTCCCATGATTAAAGGGGTTATCCGAGAGGGTAAAAAAAACCATTGATGGCAGGGAGGGGGCTAGTTAAAAAAAAATAAACATTTACTTTACTCCCATGTTGCAATCTCTACAGTCTGTGCCCCATGTAAACAAACAGGGGCACGGAAGCCATTCAGCTTTTGGCCGAGGTGGCCGGCCACGCCCCTTATTCCCTTTGCCCAGGGCTGTATATTGCAGGATACGTGGGCATGGTTAACCACCTTGGCTAGAAGCTGAATACAGCGTGATTTCAGTGCCCCTGTTTGTTTACATGGGTCACTGACCGGAGAGATGACAACACAGGACGCCTGGGGGGCGGGGGTGGGGGGGGGCGCATTCTTTTTTTTAACTGGCCCCCTCCGCCCACCAATGGTTTTTTTCACTCTCAAAGAACCCCTTTAAGCCAGCTCATTGTTTGGTGCTACTATTTTCTTCAAGTACTTTGTGTGAATGTGAATGCAGCCTAATACAGTAGCATTGAATGTGATTCAAAAAATTATTGTGGATTATGCGTTTTTTTCTGCATGTAAATTGTTTCTCAATGTGAAAATAAAATAATGATCATGTCGATACCGAATTTTTTCATGCTATTTTTATGTACGTCTAAGGGCATAAAAATCTCCATCAGACCTGCATCAATTTCCTCCTAATTCTAAAGAAAACACGTTGATGCATAAGAACTGATTTGGCAAGCTCTGTGCAGCGCTGCGCAATCTGTGTGTGCTATATATATACAAAGGAAGTATTATTATTATTTCTCAAGTTACCTCTCTGTTGGGCACATTTACTTACCCGTCAGGACGACTTCACAGAAAGTGCATTGTCCGACGATCATGCACTGTGCAGCAATTAACTAAGATCGTGCGCCTGATTTCCTGCATGTGTCGTTTCCCCGCTCAGGACATTTTTCTTCCTGGTGCATGTAAATGCTTGATCTTGCAACACAATTTGAACGTTAAATCCCGCGCTCAGTCCGAATCCGTTGGATCATCTGACTGCCCAACCCCCGGTTTCTGTCCCATGAAAGCCAGCGCAGCTGCCCCACAATCCCCTGTTAAATACATGTCAAAGCCGCGCAAAACCTGAAAACGTCGGAAAGTCTGACGAAACTGCGTCCACGGACCCTTAGTAAATTAGCCCCTATATGTTCATATGGGATTCTAAAAATTGTACAGAGCGACAACAGGAAGCGGTACTGCAGCACGTCCACACACCGGTCGGACACCATTACTTAGTGATGGAGTTCTATTTTATTAAGCCTGCAATGGTGGAAATTCATTAAATGCACATTAGGCATCCTGGGGACACTGGAGTGTATGAAGTAGTACCAAAAACTACCTGGGATTGCCAGGAGGTTAGTATAATCTACAAATTACATTTTTTATTTCAACAAGCAGGTAATATCTCTATTTCTCTCTGGAATACACTGGAGATAAAAATTAGAGAACATTTAAAAGGGGATCATGGCGCATGCGATCGAATTTTGGCGCAACTTTCATGCAACACAAATCGCCAGCTTTCATGTGACACAATTTGGGGGGCGGGCCGTCGGACGATCTGACGGATTCTGACTGAGCACTGGATTTAACATTTGAAATTTGTGTCGCAAGCCATGCACTTACATGCACGGGAAGAAGATGGTGAACTCCGGCGGACTTGAGCGGAAAAGCATCAAAGGCAGGAAATCGGGCGCATGATCGTCGGTCAACGGACAGTGGGGATCGCGCAAGGGGCGGCTAAGTAAATGTAAACTGCATTGACCAACACTTTTTGGAAGGGGTCACCATGCCACTATAACAGCGTTTTACAAAATTATCAAAGTAAAGCAACATAAAACTTTTTTTGCAAAAAACATGATGATCATAACCAGTGAACAGAACTGTCTGTAGTGCAGCAAAAGTATAAACAGTCACCAGTCAGTAAGGAAGTGTACATGATGAATCATGTTAAAAACAGGTATTTCCTGGCTGCAGAGAGCGTATAGGGTGTTGTAGAACATTGTGCCATGCTTAAATATGCATATGGAGCGTGGTTTAGTCTTCAAACAATGCTGTGTTTTAGTATGACTTGCACGTGACAGCCGCCTCTCTTAGAATCGCTTCCATGTGCACTTACATAGGCCAACTTCACCAAATAAGCGAAGCGGGAACGCAGCCTGACAAGGTATCGTCTGTGCCAGCTCGAAAGGACCGTGCTGAGGGCCAAGATCCCACTATAACATCAAACAGTGCACTCTTTTTACACTGACATCAGATGATTCCATAGATTACGACAGAACCTGTTCTGTCAAAACGCGGCTACATGTAGAAACCCCCCAAAAGAGTGGAGAGGGTGTTGGCAGTAATTCTGCATTGACGTCACTGATCATATTGTCCTTCATTTCATACGTCAGTATTCGCTTTCAATCGGTCTGTGTGCCTGGGTCCCCTATTTATGCATAGCTTCAATCGGAGAGGAAGAACAAGTAGTTCATTGCACCCTACTATGCTACAATATAGAGACATATTGGTCAGAATCCCATGTCTCCCTTGTTTACTAGATGTCTGGTCTGGGAGAGTTAGCTGCATCTTGCTATAATCTCTCTGGAAAACAACGTAAATCTGGCACGAAACGGGCTTCATGGCCCGAGCCCCGTTCCAGTCGCCACCCTCCCCGGACAGCGCCCTAAGTGGGCGCTTGGTGGGGTAAACTGAAAACTAATGGGGAGGGGAGCTAATGTGCCTTCTAGCAGTCCCCCCCCCCCTCCCCCCGCCACGCATTTCCTATATTATTAAAAACTTTTCCAGACATTTTGGTAAATTTGAATCACTTGCCTGAGTGTTTGTAGTTTTGGGACTTTTGACGAGCCAGCGCTCTATGTCTGTGTTACTTAAATGCAGTTAAATGTCAATTCTGTCCGGGAAGTGATAGACAAATAAGATGGATAGTTATTGCGAGGAGTTTTTTGGTAATCTAAGGCGAACATCCAGTAAAGCCAGAAAATGACCAGTAATGGGACGGGAAATCATTTCCCAAGCACGTTGTCGGTGCGTATTAACCACATCCAATACCTCCCGTGTGTCTCTAATACTTCTGCAGGGTCAGGAACTAACAGCATGTGGGAACCTGGAGGCTGCTCACTAAAGCACGCTAACTTAAGCAGGTTATTAAAAAGAGAAAAGGACTTTTGTTGTGTGATATTGGCTTTGGCTGTCATTTCATGTTTTCCACTCTGGTATGCACTGGTTTTAATTTAACTAAGACTGTGGTCAATCATTTTTTGTTCATATAAAGGGTGTAGACGCATGCAGTTTCTAAGACGGCATCCTTCATCAAAGATGGACCCAAAATGCAGATAAAACGAAGAATCCTGTTTACATTTGCAACCCTTTCGAGGGGTTACATAAGTTTGGTTCTTTCCTATTTTGATATTTATAGATTATATTAAACGGTACATTGTGTAATATTTAAAGATTGTGACATGACTGAATCACGCAAAAAACTGCACTTGTGGGGCTGTAAGTCTATGTGCAAACGTAGATAATCCTTTAAATGTTTTTGGTACAAGGGGGGGTTGGCAGCCATAGTGAAAGAATATGCGTCCCTTGGGACCGCTCGTTGGGCATGTATATCGGTTCTTCTGCCTTTGTGCAAGATAAAATGGTAATCCAACAAGTAGTGGGGCACTCCCCTATAACGGCCAAGCCAATGTGGCTGCTCAGGACAACTGTCCGAAACGCAGCATGGCTCGGGGTCGGGTCTTCGTCCAGGGAGGTCAGATGGTGTGGTGGAACGGTGCGATGTAAAAGGGGAGGTGGGGGAGGCCGGGGGGCAGGGGCGCGGAGGGAGCAGTTTTGAGCGTCGTCGGGAAGGGGCCGAACACCTGGCCGAGAACGGTGGAGCGACTTGGTACTTTCAAACCCGTTGCCAGCCAGACATCCTGGGGGTTCATAGGACCTATTTTAGCCAATGTGCGGTCTCTTTGGACTGGGCCACAGCACAGGAAGTGATGTTGACTCATTGGATGAAGCAAGTCCCTTCACCCCAGAACCTCTGTCTAGGTGCAGGCCTGAAATCTGGAAGTACTAGAGCGATGCAAGAAGAGGGAAAAAAAAACAGAGTAAATGTAAGTGTTCTTTTTTTTCTTACTCCAGTCCCGACCCTCGTGGAAGTTTCTATATTCCTGAAAAACTTCTTTAAAGGGATTTTACTGTGATAATAAAAATGGAAAGTGTAAAAGAAAATTTGCACATTTTTCTAAACGGTAAATAATTCATCACAGGATTTTGTACCTTCCAAAAGTATGAAGTACTACATATAAACATATATTAAATGAGTCTTTCTACCAACAAAACTTTTTAAGTTTGATAGTAGAATGTCAGGTCCATTTCCTGTGAACTCTCTGTGTTAATAAATGTGTAGTGCATACCTACCGGTATGTCTACTGTTCCATCACTGCTTTAAGACTGATGGAGAAATAAATGGGCTCTTTATGACCTACACCTAGTTTTGACTTCAAATGCTACATCTAGAAACCTTTTCGTAGGCCTACATGTATATGATTGTTTGCTGACGATCCAATCCCAATCCCGGGGACTACACATCCTGTACAGAAAGGGTGTCCTTATATAATACAAAAATATGATCTGCTGACGGAACATTACTGTCCGGCAGATGGGAAGTCTTTGCATCATATTTTGGGATTATGCAAGGACTCCCCTTCTGTACAAAATGTGCTGTCCGTGAGATGGGGCCAACAGTAAAATTGATCATAAACATTAACAAAATTTACAACACTGGTCATAAAGAAAATGAACATTGGTTGGCCTAAGACTTTCCTGATTTCTGAGAGGTTTACCTGGATTTATCAGGAGGATGAAGCCTGAGGTATGAGACCACATCCACATGGTGCACATGATTAAGTGCAGGAGGCCTTAAACATTTTTGGTCAATGTCCAAAGAGCCAGAACTATTTGCCAACTTGTCCCTTTAGTTACAGCAATGGTTCCCATTAACATTTAATAAGAGTCAATACTGCAGTTATGGTGTCCACAAGACACAAAACCAACAAAATCATCTCCTTCCGCTTATATGTGCTATATTTTTTTGAGGCAAACCTCTCAGAGCTCGGGAAAGTGGTTGGCCAACCAATGTTCATTTTTTATATGACTAGTGTTGTAAATTTTGTTAATGTTTATGATTGATTTTACTAAATAAAGAGACTGAAAATGATTCATGTCTTTTCATCCTCTAATAAAACGCATTGCCTTCTCTATCGGTCCTTGGACTTGAGTCCGCAACACTGCGCTACAAAACGTGATCTTATCTCCCTGCATTCTGGATCTTAAAAGAAAAATCACAATTACAATAAAAGTGGCTTTTGTTTTCCGTCTTTCTAATCTCACTGTATGATCGTAATTGCTCCAGTGCTCAGGACTTTCAAGGAAAAATGCGGAATTAATTAAAATCTCATGGAAATCCTCGGAGTTTGTGTAACTTTTTGTGTTGTGTCCTCCAGAACTTTGGGGGTTCTTCTTATCATAATGTCATACAGGATTGATTTGATGCATTTTATTAGTAGATTTCCCAAGACTTATTCCTATAGATACACACATACGTTTACACATCAATTGCATATAAATTGGTGCAAAATCTTGTTTTATCATCCCCATACTTTTGCGTCAGTGAATAGTAACTTTTTTAAGCACAGAACATTTAATAATTTCAAAGCAATTACTGTATTTTCAACACCCATTGTGCCAATTTTTCTTTCTGCTGGTAGGTGGGTTGTCCTAGTTTGGAGAAAATGGTCATTGTTGCCTACGTGACCACCAAGGGCCAAACTAATGGCACTTATTGCTTACAGATTGCTTACAAATGTTCCAGGCTCAGTTAATCATCCGTGAATCAGTGGTTGATAAGAAGTGCAGTTGATAGCGGTGGCAACAGTTCCTCATTTTGAAATTTTTTAAAAAGAATTATTCCAGTAGATGAAAGTCATGAAGATGTCATCAGTTGCAATCACATGATTGGAAAGGTCAAAAACATAAAACTGTCCAGTGATTCCAAAAGTGATGAACCCTTTTATCCTCGCAGTTTATGCAAGTTCCATGTGGTCGTAGCTCATTGGTTCCTTTAGAAACCCCATGGAGGTGGATTATTGTTAGTGTAATGACCCTACTGCTTCTTCAATTCCTTTAAGGGAAACCTACCATAAGGAATCTACGATCAGTGTCACGGGTGCCTCTGTGACCTCCCTCCCGGGTCGCAGGGGCACCCGTGCCGCGCTTCATGGCTGCCCCGGTCCCCCGGCTTCTTACTTACCCCGTCCCGTTCCCACGCCCGGCAGCACGGCGCGCGCGTCCCCACCTCTTAGGGCGCGCGCGCGCCACCTTTGGCAAATTTAAAGGGCCAGCGCGCCACTAATTGGTGCTGGCCATTTTCACTAAAACTACTTAAACCTGCCTCTTCCAGTATCTCTTGCCGGATCTTTGTGCCTCACAGCCTGAGAGAAAGCTTTACTGCGATTATCCTGCGTTCCTGTGTCTCCTGCGTACCTGTGTCTCCTGCGTTCCTGTGTCCCTCCATGTTCCTGTGTTACCTGAGCTCCTCCGTGTTTCCGTGTACCAGTGTTCCTCCGTGCTGCTGTTCTGTGTTCCCGTACCCCTCTGCTTGGACCTCCTGTTGCTGACCCCGGATTGAACCCTGACGTTGCATCTCTGCCGCCTGCCCTGACCCTGTGCCTGGACTTTGACCACGAGATTGATTGCTGTTCTTGTACCTCAACCTTGGTCGCCACTGCAGACAAGTCACGCCTGAGGAACGACCTGGTGGTACCACGCCGCAGCTTGTCTAACCCGCTTTGCGGCGGGCTCTGGTGAAAACCTGGTACCACTTAGACTCCGGTCCCAGGTAGTGGCTTGAGTCATCGTCTGCAGTGGTCCAGTGGATACACTACCCGCAAGCCTGACAATCAGAAGTAGATCTGATGGTAAATTCCTCCTTCCTGCCTCTGCCCTAATCTGTAATTTGATAATCCTGGAATCAAACCTAAATTGTTAATATATTTATTTTAGTAATATGTAAATTAACTGAAGAGGCTACTCGGGTGTGTTCTAGCCTAGCCGGGCATCGGGAGTTAAGACTACTTCAAGCCCCAAGTGGCCTCTGCAGTTCAATTACATATTACTAAAATAAAGTTTTTACTAAATTAGGTTCCAGGATTATTAGGGCAGGCAGATTAGGGCAGAGGCAGGAAGAATCTACCATCAGATCTTCTTCTGATCATGGTAGGTTTCCTTTTAGTCTTTTACATAAAGCTACTGCCGATCAGACACATTTCCTTTTGTGTGACTAATACTGTATCTATAAAGGTTTAGGCCAAGCCTAGATGTCTCCAATTAAATTGTTCTGGATGCATGAAAATCATAAATGAAAACTTGCGCTTCATAATATGCAAAAGTGTATTGACCATGTGTAATGCTAGCATGGATTGGTCCCAACATATGGGTCAACATATATCAATGTTATGAGTTCACCATATTTACTGCATAATACACATAAACTTGTCATAATTCATCAATATGCGACCCTTGTTATGTTACTTTAAGCTGATTGAAATAGCACAGCACCCATAGGTGTTGCTATAGACCATTGATGGCCAACGTTTTGAGCTTGGTGTGTTGAAATGTATAAAACAAGCATAACTCAAGTGGTTTGTCACATCTAGGAAATTCCATAATTTTGTGATATTTGTAGTTTTAGTAATAAAAAGTTAACTGTGGTTTGTATAATGCACTAGGGTGAAATTTTTGTAGCTGATGGCTGAGGCCTGTGGAGACTCTTCACCCCCCCCCCCCCTTCCCCCGTAGTCAGTGGAATTGACCTTGGTCCACAGTTTCTATGTCTCCATCTGTCTGGTGTGTGGGTAATAGCTCTAGCTACATTGCTTAACTAACTGCCTTCACTAACGGAGGTAAGATGGCCACCATGCATTCTCTCAACAGGAGAGTTTTCCCGCTTCTCAATGCTGATGCCTTCAAGTAGTGAAAACTGAGCAGCAAGCAGACACCGTCAGCATCCGGACGCCGGCAACTCTCCTGCCAGGAGCACGGCATGATCAGCGGCCATTTTACATTTGTTAGTAAAGAGCGAGAGAGTTTTCCCACCTCCAGGTCTTTTCAGCTTGCTGCCAGTCAGCAACGTCTCGGTGTGTCGGCTCTGACTAGCATGTCATAGGTTAACCATCACAATCATAGACAGCACCAGAGAAGGTTAACATTAAAAAAGCCAAAGTGTTGTGAAGAAATCTTTTTTTTATTTTATTTTATTTATACCAGCTAACCATCTAATATGTTAGGAAACAAACGTTAAGGCATGGGGGATTTCAACATGTCCAATCATTTGTTTCTACAGGAAGTAAGTTTTCCCTACAGGTGTCTGGAAGTAGGATATTCTTCTCTTCCCACAGAGAGCACATGTAGACTCTACATGAGTTGTTTAGCAAATTAGTGTTCAACTGGCAGCTATCAAGGGTGTATGCTGACCTGTACCCCCCTTTCCGGTCACGTCATGTCACCCAGATATACTGAAAATAATAGTTAAGCTCTGTATATGTGCTCCTGCAGTACGTTATTGGCATCAAGCTAGAGCTAGACGTATAGAGCTGATGGAGTGTGGCACATAACTCATCACTTGTCTGGTTTGTTTCTTGTGATTCAGTGCATTGCTCAGTAAACCATACAGAAGCACAAAAAAAGCTGTAAGTCATGGCGGTGATTTCAGTAATATCGTCTGAAAACAAAATCCAGCCACAAAAAAAAAAGTCTCTCAGCTGTGTAATATCATTGCAGTCATCCTCTTGCATAACCCACCGTGTACCTAAACATCATTGCTGATCATATGCTTTCCTATATGCAATATACTATATAATCCTCTTCTAATGGGCACTTAAAGCCGAATAGAACATTGCACAAAGCACTTGTCATCTTAAGCCGGCTGCCATGACCCTGAACTGTCTCCTTATGTCAATCCAGTAGTCAGAGCCTCAGCTAGACATTGTTTCACTACAGGCAGAGAGTTTTCTGTCTTACTTTATATCTAAATACCCTGGTGAATTGTTGTGGAGCCTAGCCCCCACCCCGGTAGACCCCCCTGGTCCTCCACTGCCTCACCAGTGCAAAAGTAAATCTGTAGCAATAAAGTGAAGCTGACAAAATGTAGAGACAATGAGCAAGGCTTCCGGAACTGGATCACAGCTGCAAAAATTGGACAATTTATAGCATATGGTGATGCTAAATATAGTCCATGAAAACAAATGGGCACTATCGCTCGGTAACGGTACCACTTCCTAACATTTTTTGCACAAGTTCACTATTTGGTCTCCCCTCTACTTGCATGAAAAATGGAGCAGTTACTTGTTTTCTACATCCACACCCAGATTCTTCATCATGATGAAAAGGTGTATGAATCAACTAATAGAAAGGCTAACCTCACATGGTGTGTAGCTTCCTGGCCGCCAAACTATGGTCCCTATAAAAAGGTAAGGCTTAAGTAATGGCCGAAACTCGTAGGTGTTTGGACCTACTTGTACACCATGTACAATTTTTAATGATGACAAAATAAAGGAAAGAATCATTATTTTATCTGGATATGCTGCGGACTCTTCTTTTTTGGATCCTGCATGCATAAAGCCAGCTATACGTCTGCACGCCAGCCATAGGAGCCTCCACCACCTCAGGACAAGCCAGGGTATGTGAAAACTTTCTTTTTCTTTGTTATGGTCCCTATGGTTTGTTGTTTTGGGCCCGACAGTCATGGTGCTCACATGATAGGGCAGGCTGTATACTACGGGCAGGGGCTGGGCAGGCTGGGTACTGCGGGCAGGGGCTGGGCAGGCTGCATACTATGGGCAGGGGCTGGGAAGGCTGCATACTACGGGCAGGGGCTTTGCAGGCTGTGTACTACGTGCACGGGCTGGGCAGGATGTATACTACGGGCAGGGGTTGGGTAGGCTGTATACTACGGGCAGGGGCTGTGCAGGCTGTATACTACAGGGGGCTGGCAGGCCATATACTACTTGGGCTGGCTATATACTGAGAGGCTGTGACCAATGCATTTCCCGGCATCTGCTTATACTCGGGTTAATAGGTTTTTTCCGTTTTTTTGTGTTAAAATTAGGGGTCTCGGCTTATACTCGGGTCAGCTAATACGCGAGTATATACGGTATAGTAAATATCCCACAAAGAGCACTAACACTTCAGCAAAAATACTATTACAGCTATTTTTTATTATTTTAATATATCTTTTCTAATCATGAGCAGTGCTACATAGACTATATGACAACTAGAGGAATGTTTTTGCAACAATGTTTTTCTGAGCTTATTTGCACCATAATGTTGCATCATTTTAAGTTTTTATACCACTCAATCCACCTCTGGTAAAAACAGAGATGACAAATTGTAGAGCCAAAGCGTTAGGTTTAGGGCCAGGTCCCTCTGCGTTTTGGCTTCCGTTTTGCAGTTTCCGATTAAAAATGGATAAAGAACTAATCAGTTTTTTCCCATAGATTTGATTTGGTGTCTGTGATTTTCATATATCTTTTCTATTTATGAACTGTGCTAAATAGAGCGGGGGGCCTATCAAGAGGGCCATCTAGAAAATCGACAAAATGTACTATAATTACTAGAAAGTCCAACTGGGCATGTCCTCTATTAGGGAAGTCGAGCTGCGTTTCCTCATTTCCACTCCCCCCCTTCCTCCCCCACATCATCCGGCCGGCCAAATTCTTGTGCGTCTGCATTGGCCTCTGCCGGCTGCCATGCACAGTGAACATTGGAGCGGGTCTGCATCCTATTGCGTATGCGCTGCTTCCAGAACTAAGTTTACTATAAAGTTACATTACCAGAATCAAACCTACTACATAGATACAGCACTGGAACCAAGCTTGCCAAAACTATTATTATTATATGGATATGTTACCAAAACATCTGTGAGTATCCATGTTATATAACCTTCAACCATTTTACCTCTTGCCTTTGATTTTGCTAAACACAAAGGCATGGTAGATTAACCCATTGGGGCAGATTTACTTACCCGGTCCATTCGCGATCCAGCAGCGCGTTCTCTGCGGTGGATTCGGGTCCGGTCAGGATTCACTAAGGTAGTTCCTCCGATGTCCACCAGGTGGCACTGCCGCGCCGAAGTTCGCCGAGGCCCGCCGGCATGCACTAAAGTTCACGGCCTATACCTGGTGAAGGTAAGCGCAAGTCCCGCGACCCTTTTTTTTTGTAAATGCGGCGTTTTTTCCGAATCCGTCGAGTTTTCGTTCGGCCACGCCCCCTGATTTCCATCGCGTGCATGCCAGCGCCGATGCGCCACAATCCGATCGTGAGCGCCGAAATCCCGGGGCAATACAGGGAAAATCGGTGCAAATCGTAAATATTCGGGTAACACGGGAAAAAAATCAGGCCCTTAGTAAATGACCCCAATTGTGTTACATAAGGGATAATAGATGTCATTTTGTGAAAGAAAACCAGAAAAATAGGTAGGATGTGCACAAAAATGGCTATAAACCAGTAAATGAAAAAATATGCAAATTGTATTAAATACACTGAGCACTAACATTTAAAAACATTTAAAATGAGCACATGTTGTGTGGCACCAAGAGTCGTCCATACAAACTGTAAGATGTAATTTTGTGGCCATCCATTATTATATGTTTACAAAGCGCCAGCACTTGGATGTATATCACTTCTGCGTCACCACCTTTTGGTCACATGGTCTGCATGTAGCTCAGTCTAATTCCAGAGAAATGGAATGATTTGCAGTAGCGACTATTGCTTCTATGTAGAGATGAGCGAGCACTAAAATGCTCGAGTGCTCGTTATTCGAGACAAACTTTTCCAGATGCTCGAGTGCTCGTCATAGCCTACAGGGTGGTGTGCTTGTATGATGTCATCATGTGAGCAGTGGTAGGTTTCCTTTAAGTAGCAAGTAGCTTACTTTTTGTGAGAGGAGTTGATTTTCTCTTAGATTTTTCATTTTTTCTTATCATCATAATCATAGTTTATACAGTTTGAAAAAAGACACTTGTCCATCAGTTCAACCAAGGAAGGGACGGGATAGACGAGGAAGGGATTTAGGGGAAACGTTCTAATATAACATTAACAGTCAATGGTATTTAGGTGTAAAAAGGCATCTAGACCCTTCTTGACTCTCTTCTGTCCCCTGCTGTTACCAGCCGCCTGAGCAGGCTATTCACATTCACAGTTTCTCATATTAAAAAAGCCCTGTCGCCTCTGATGATTAAACCTGTTTTTCTCCTGACGGAGACATGTCCACTTGTTTTTTTGATTTGGGTTTAATTTGGAACAACGTTCCACCATATTCTGTATGGACCATGCATAGTTATATAAATCAATATTCTGCCCTCATAGTCGTCTCTTTTCCAGACTTAATAATCTAGTTTTTTTTTAATCTTTCCTCATAACTGAAACCCTCCATACCCCTTATCATTTACAGCTCACTTCAAGTAGATTCTGCATGAGGCCACCCACTGCATCCTTGAAAGAACACAATCGGACGGTGTTTCAGCTTGCTTGGCAACATACTGGTAGTGTTTATTAGGTCAATTTCTGATGTTTCCTTTAAATATTAGTTTTCCCGTGGGCCCATAATCGAGGATAATGTTTGATTGCTGGATTAGACCAGTGGAACCTGTGAATAAGTGGCAAAATGGGATCTGCAAGTCCCAATCCTCATGGATCACCCTCCTGGAAGGGGTCCTGAAATACTTGTAAAATCCTGATAGATTTAGGGATATTCAAACTGTAAGGTTTGAGTTATGCCAAGATCGCCGCACTTAAACTTGAACCGAACACTTACCCACTGTGTTAAAACCAGCATTTCGCTGCAAAGAAGGGGCGTATTAAGACTTCCATGGGACCTGGGGCGTTTGTTTTTTGGGGGTGTTTAAAAAAATGAACAATATTATAGTCCTACAAAGTCGGGAAACACTTCCTACATTGGTACTAGAATAAGCTTCTTAGGAAATCAAGGATCATCCCTTCTTCCTTCTTTCAATTTGCTGTTTCAGGACCTATTAGGACCTTCGAGGTCCGAAATGGCTCTGTGTTTTGAGAGCAGGAACATTTACTAGATATCATAGGTGACGGTCCTTTTGCAGTATAACATTTGGTGTTGTGGTTTGGGTGGTCATGTGCCCCCTAGACGGCTTTGGCCCAAGGCTACAGCCCAACTGACTGTATTAAAAATCCCACTACTGGGTGCAAGCTAGTTTACTCTTTAAGAATGCCACCTGAAGTAGGCACTCAGAACTGTAGGTGGCATACTACTTCTTCCACTAGGATCAAGTCTCCGTTTGATAAACTGACAAACTCAGGGGAATGGCGACGTGGCAACATGTGCCATCACCTGCCCACATTATAAATGAGTCCAACACCCCCCAAAATTTGGTAGAGCAAGCCACACCAATTGTGCCTGTGATTAAATGGGTACATCGGGAACCGAACGGCTAAGTCCCTGTTCTCAGTGACCCAAGACCGAGCCCTGCAATCTGCGCATGATCTTGAATCATTGTACTTCGGAGTACGTCTCATCAGGAGTTAGTTGATAACTCCATGTTCACTTAGAGAATCCCTTAGTATGATGTTTGGTAGACACTGTAAAACTACTGATTTTACTGGAGTAGAACGACAGTATCTCGCTAACGCAAGCGTCAATCGCACAGAGAAGACAACTGCTGCCCGCTATTCCCTCACCGTGGTGGTGTCTCGTAACAGATGAGAAATTTTGTGGCAGGATCATTACGTGAGATCAGAATCAGCAGTTTTGGTTTGAGGGCAGTAACTTTGTTTTTTCTCTGTCATAGAGACGGGAAGATATGATGTAGATGCCACTGTACAAAGAAAGGGAACTACATATGGTAAGCACTACAATGGATGTATGACCCCCCCAACCAGTATATACACTGGATCTAGGGACACCTGTAAGATCCTCACATCCTGTAAGTCATTCATTCACTTACAAATAGCCCGAGCTACATAGTGGCGGACTCACGTAAGGCTTCCAATATGCCTAGATTTCTGTTAAGGGTCCTACAGAATAGATCATACATGAGACTTCGTCAAAATCCTGATCAACCTGGATCTGCAAAGATCAACACCTGATACAGGACTTAATTGTCTATTGTAATTAACCACGTTCTCTAGGACCGGTGCACAGTGACTTGGTAATTTCCTTATATTTGCATTGAACGCTTTGCCTTACGCCTTATAAGCCGAGGCTCTGGTGTTTTCCAGATGCACAGCTCAGTGCGCCCCTCCCCTTGCACTTTCCTCGCTTGCTCTAGATGTACACGGGCATAGGGAGGAGGGAGACAAAAGGAAAGATGAGAAATGTTCTGCTCTCTTGTGACAGCTTGTAAAACTCCTTCAGGCTGCTCAGCAGTACTGATTTTAGAAGAAGGAGGCCGTGGATAAGAAATATAAAAAATATTACCACAGTCGACGTGCTGGATCTATCTGAGTAATTGTCCTTGATTTACATGTTACCATTGGATTTGTGGATTAAAGCAAGGCTATTTTTTTCTCCATCCCCATGATAAGATAGGTAGTCTTAATACTCAAATCCTGGTGGGACTGACACCAACACCTTTACAGTCTCTTTTTGGTCTATGTTTGGGTAGGATGTCAAATTAATAAAGATTTATATCATGCCTTTAAAAAAAAAACTAAAACAATTTCATCATTCATCATTCATGTTTCATGAATCGAGAACAACAGAACTCGACAAAACTCCATTTGTTATTGTGGACAACACTGGGTAACTTGTGTAGCTCGCTCCCGTTCCTCTGTTTCCTCTAATACGCATTGATGCGACCTTTTAGAGACCATGTTGCCCATTACAACCGATTCCCTTATTATTACCTGTGAAGTGCCTAATATGAAATTTTAGCAGTAACTTATTGCTACTGTGTTCTTTCACATCTTTCCAACATTATTAGATGGTCTGAGGCCACAGTGATAAAGAACGGAGGACAAAGCTGCTCTCCACGTGTCTCTCTGTAAAGTAAGAATGGTCGAGTCCAGCATGATGACCCTCCAAAGATATGCCGTTCTGTCAAAACCTTTCTCACTCTTTCCCTCCGTTCCAAACATCAAGTTCGCAAATAGCACTGATAGCAAGCATCTCTTAGATTGCCTGGGACTTTCAAAAGAATTATGTTCTTGGTGACTCTGTCCTTCGGCTGATGGCCTGAGTGCCCATAGAAAGGGCTCTGAGTGCCTACCTCTGGCACACGTGCCATATGGTTTTCGCACCACTGCTCTATACACAGAGGACTGAGTTTTTTAGCTGCAATTATCTGTATGAAATTATTCAAGGAGTCCAGCACCCAATTTATTGTATTCATCTTACGTATAGGTCATACCTCAATATCTCTAAACTGTAAAAATTTCACTACATATCAGTTGACAAATACACCATAGATAACTCCACGAGAACATCTATTTATTTTTGCTCCTTAAGGACATCTAATGCTCGGATGAAGTGACTGTATTCAAATGAGCCAGGGGCTCCAGCTCAATACCCTCATGGCTCATTTGTACTACAGTCCTTCATCCGGGTGGTAGATCCCCTTAAGGAAACCTGATCCACTGCTCCAATGATGACATCATACACACACACACCACCCTGTGAGCTATATAATACTGATGCCGGCACATTACTTTAGTTGCACAGCGATCTTCGTTTAGCTAAAAAAAAGATTAACTCACATATTAAATTATGCCCTCAGGTGCCCCCACCCCCTATGTCATCAGCCGTCTGTCTATTCCTTCTCAATTGTTATTTATTCATGCCTCCCTCGTTTCTCTACCACTCCCCTCCTTACATTGCCGAGAGCATGAAAGAGGGAGGCATGAATAAATACATTGGAAGGCATAGACAGACTGGCGGATGACATAGGGGGTAGCACCTGAGGGCTAATTTATCATATGTGGAGTTTGTAATCTTTTTTTTAGCAAACACTAAAATCGACTGTGCCTACAAAGTATCGCCCGCCATCAGTATTAATAGCCTACAGTTGTGGTGTGCTTGTATTATGAGTCATCATGAGCAGGGTAGGTTCCTTTAAGTAGCAAGTAGCTTACTTTTTGTGAGAGGAGTTGATTTTCTTCGTGGAGCCAATTGATGTTCTTTATAATGTAAAAAAATATATGTTTGGTGGGCAAGTAGGACAATACTGTCATCGTTTGGGTTTTCACTGTGAATTTGTGTTGTGGTTCAGAATTTTTTTATTACTCTAAAACAACCTCTAAAAATAATAAAATATTTTGCACTGTTTTTAGTTATTCTAACAAAAATTTTTTATCAACAACATTGATTTGAATATTGCATTTTTTCTTTGCAGTGTATTATAATTGTGTTGTCTATATATTAGTAGAAATATTCTGTATGGGGCATGAAAACTTATCTCCATCCTGTGATAATTACAGGGGGGAGTAATCAGGGGTCAGGGGAAGCCGGTCACCCTTGACTGACCTCTCATATGCCATGGTCATATGCCACGATCTCCATGAAACTCATCTCCAGAGCCTACACTATAATTGTCCTGTGCACTCTAGGGACTACCAGTGACCTAAATAACAAAACTGGAATAAATACATATCGGCCACTATGAGCTGCGTTACAAGTGTAGCTTGCCCCGGATCCAGGAAGCAGGAGGTAGCTGCCGGCTCCCGGTACATTTATGTCTATGGAAGACCATTGAGCACAGAGAGCACAAGATGTCGACAGAAGGGAGAAGGTGAGTACAGTTTTATTATTTTACTTGGGCTGCTTTACCATAAACTGGGGGCTTGTTATACATTATGGGGGCTACTGGGGGGGTATGTATTATTGGAGGGCTGTATATATAACTGTCTTAGATTTTTCATTTTTTCTTATCATCATAATCATAGTTTATACAGTTTGAAAAAAGACACTTGTCCATCAGTTCAACCAAGGAAGGGACGGGATAGACGAGGAAGGGATTTAGGGGAAACGTTCTAATATAACATTAACAGTCAATGGTATTTAGGTGTAAAAAGGCATCTAGACCCTTCTTGACTCTCTTCTGTCCCCTGCTGTTACCAGCCGCCTGAGCAGGCTATTCACATTCACAGTTTCTCATATTAAAAAAGCCCTGTCGCCTCTGATGATTAAACCTGTTTTTCTCCTGACGGAGACATGTCCACTTGTTTTTTTGATTTGGGTTTAATTTGGAACAACGTTCCACCATATTCTGTATGGACCATGCATAGTTATATAAATCAATATTCTGCCCTCATAGTCGTCTCTTTTCCAGACTTAATAATCTAGTTTTTTTTTAATCTTTCCTCATAACTGAAACCCTCCATACCCCTTATCATTTACAGCTCACTTCAAGTAGATTCTGCATGAGGCCACCCACTGCATCCTTGAAAGAACACAATCGGACGGTGTTTCAGCTTGCTTGGCAACATACTGGTAGTGTTTATTAGGTCAATTTCTGATGTTTCCTTTAAATATTAGTTTTCCCGTGGGCCCATAATCGAGGATAATGTTTGATTGCTGGATTAGACCAGTGGAACCTGTGAATAAGTGGCAAAATGGGATCTGCAAGTCCCAATCCTCATGGATCACCCTCCTGGAAGGGGTCCTGAAATACTTGTAAAATCCTGATAGATTTAGGGATATTCAAACTGTAAGGTTTGAGTTATGCCAAGATCGCCGCACTTAAACTTGAACCGAACACTTACCCACTGTGTTAAAACCAGCATTTCGCTGCAAAGAAGGGGCGTATTAAGACTTCCATGGGACCTGGGGCGTTTGTTTTTTGGGGGTGTTTAAAAAAATGAACAATATTATAGTCCTACAAAGTCGGGAAACACTTCCTACATTGGTACTAGAATAAGCTTCTTAGGAAATCAAGGATCATCCCTTCTTCCTTCTTTCAATTTGCTGTTTCAGGACCTATTAGGACCTTCGAGGTCCGAAATGGCTCTGTGTTTTGAGAGCAGGAACATTTACTAGATATCATAGGTGACGGTCCTTTTGCAGTATAACATTTGGTGTTGTGGTTTGGGTGGTCATGTGCCCCCTAGACGGCTTTGGCCCAAGGCTACAGCCCAACTGACTGTATTAAAAATCCCACTACTGGGTGCAAGCTAGTTTACTCTTTAAGAATGCCACCTAATTAGTGCACTCCAGAACTTAGGTGGCCATAACTTTTGCCACTAGGATCAGTTCCAGTTTCGAGTTATGACAAACTTCAGGGGAATGGCGACGTGCATACATTTGCCAATCTCGACATTATAAACGAGTCCCAACACCTGCTGGTCAGAAATTTGGAATAGTAGGCACATGCCACCAATTGCCTGTGCCAGTTAAATTTGGGTAATCGATCCGAACGCTAAGTCCCTGTTCACAGTGACCCAAGACAGAGCCCTGCAATGTGCGCATGATCTGAATCATTGTACTTCGGGTACGCATCCATCAGTGAGTATCGCAATAACCTCTCGATGATTCACTTATGAGAATCCCTTAAGTATGGATGTTTGTGAAACTGTACAAACTATGATTTTACTGGAGTAGAACTACAGTATCCTCGCTAAACGCAAGCGTCAATGCCAGAGAAGACAACTGCTGCTCCGCTATTCCCTCATGCCGATTGGGTCTCGTACAGAAGAAATTTGTGCAGGATCAATTACGTAGATCAGAATCAGCAGTTTTGGTTTGAGGGCAAGTAACTTCTGTTTTTTCTCTGTCAATAGGAACGGGAAGAATAGATGTAGATGCCACTGTACAAAGAAAGGGACACATATGGTTAAGGTCACTACAATGATGTATGACCCCCAACCCAGTATATACAACTGGATCTAGGGACACCTTGTAAGATCCTCACAATCGCTGTAAGATCATTCATTCACTTACAAATAGCCGAGCTACATAGTGGCGACTCCGAAGGCTTCCAAAATATGCCTATATTTTCTGTTAAAGGTCTACAGAATAGATCATAACATGAGCTTCGTCAAATCCTGATCACACCTGGATCTGCAAAGATCAACAACCTGATACAGTGACTTAATTGCTATTTGTAATTAACCACTACTCATAGGACCGGTGCACAGTGACTTGGTAATTTCTTATATTTGGGCATTAACGCTTTGCATTACCCTTATAAGCCTGAGGGCTCTGTGTTGGTGTTTCCAGAGCACATCAGTGCGCCCCTCCCCTTGCACTTTCCTGCTTGCTCTTAGATGTACACGGGCAAGGAGAGGGAGAACAAAAGGAAAGGATGAGAATGTTCTGCTTCATTGTGAACAGTCTTGTAAACCCTTCAGGTGCTCAGCAATTACTGATTTTAGAAGGAAGGAGGCCGTGGATAAGAAATATAAAAATATTACACAGTCACGGTGCCTGGATCTATCGAGTAATGTCCTTGATTTAAGTACCTTGGATTTGTGGATTAAAGCAAGGTCTATGTTTTTTCCCATTCCCCAATAAGATAGGTAGGTCTAATATCAAATCCTGGTGGACTGACACCTAACACCCTTTACGTTCTTTTTGGTCTATGTTTGGGTAGGATGTCAAATGATAAATGATTTATACGTGCACTTTAAAAAAAAAACAAAACATTTCCCGATTTCTTATCATTTCTGTTTTACGAATCGAGAATAACACAGAACTCGACAAAATCCATCTTGTTATGTATGGACAAACTGTGGTAACTGTTGCTAGCTCGCTCTCCCGTTCCTCTGTTTACTCTCTATAACGCATGATGCGACCTTTTAGAGACCGTGCCCATTACAACCCCGATCCACTTATTATACCTGTGAAGTGCCAATATGAAATTTTTAGTCAGTAACTTATTGCTACGTGTTCTTTCACATCTTTCAACTTATTAGATGGTCTGAGGCCACCAGTTAAACGAACGGATGGACAAAGCTGTCCTCCCGGTCTCTCTGTTAAAGTGAAGAATGGTCTGTCCAGCATGATGACCCTCCAAAGATAATGCGTTCTGGTCAGAAACCTTTCTCACTTTTCCCTCCGTTCCAAACAGCAAAGTGCAATAGCACTGAAGCAGCATCTCTTAGATTGCCTGGGAACTTTCAGAAAGAGTTCAGTTTTGGTGACTCTGTCCTTGGCTCGATGGCCTGAGTGCCCATAGAAAGGGCTCCTGAGTGCCTACCTCTCACCGTTGCCATATGGTGTTTCGCCACACACTGCTTCTATACCAGAGGACTGATCTTTTTAGCTGCATTATCTGTATGAAATTTCAAGGCGTCCAGCACCCAATTATTGTAATTCATCTTACGTATAGGTCCTACCTCATATCTCTAAACTGTAAAAATTTCATACATATCAGTTGACTAAATACACCATAAGTCGAACTCCAACGAGACAACATCTATTTATTTTTGCTCCTTAAGGACATCTAATGCTCGGATGAAGGACTGTATTCAAATGAGCCGAGGGGCTCCAGCTCTCAATACCCTCATGCTCATTGTATACAGTCCTTCATCCTGGGTGGTAGATCCCCTTACAGAAACCTGACCATACTGCTCCATTATGAGACATCATATAGCAAGACACCACCCTGTGGCTATTAATACTGATGCCCGGCACATACTTTAGTTAGCTGCACAGGATCTTCGTTTAGCTAAAAAAATAGATTAACTCACATATGTAAATTATGCCCTCAGGTGCTACCCCCCTATGTCATCAGCCGTCTGTCTATTCCTTCTCAATTGTTATTTATTCATGCCTCCCTCGTTCTCTTACCCCCCTGCCCTCCTTACAGTTGCCTGAGAGCCATGAAGAGGGAGGCATGAATAAATACAATTGAAGGCATGAGACATACGGCTGATGACATAGGGGGTAGCACCTGAGGGCTAATTTATCATATGTGAGTTTGAATCTTTTTTTTGCAAACACTAAAATCGCTGTGCCTAACAAAGTATCGCCCGCCATCAGTATTAATAGCCTACCAGTTGTGGTGGCTTGTAATGATGTCATCATTGAGCAGTGGTAGGTTCCTTTAAGTAGCAAGTAGCTTACTTTTGTGAGTCAGGATGGATTTTCTTCGTGGAGTCAATTGGATTGGCTTTTATAATGTCAAAAATATATGTTGGGTGGGCAGTAGGACAATCTGTCATCGTGGTGGTTTTTTCATGTAAATAATGTGATTGTGTTGTGGTGATCAGAATTTTTTTTATTTACTAACAACAACCTCTAAATAATAATAAAATAATTTTGCACTGTTTTTAGCTTATTCCTAACAAAAATTTTTTTTCACAACAGTTGATTTGAATATTGCATATTTTTTCTTGTGCAGTGGTATTATATGTGTTTCCTATATATTAGTAAGAAATATTCTCGTATGGGGCATGAAAACCTTAATCTCGCATCCCTGTGTGGATATTACAGGGGGAGTATCTGGGTCGGGGAAACCGTCAACCCTGACTGACCGTCTCAATGGCTCATGGTCATAGTGCACCGATCTCCATGAAAACCTCTCCAGAGCCTACACTATTTGTCCTGTGTCCTGCTAGGGACTACCCAGTTGACACTACAATAACAAACTGGAATAACTACATATTCGGCCCTATAGCTGCGTTACAAGTTGTAGCTTTTGCCCCCCACACCGGACTCCAGGAAGCATAGGTAGCTGCCGGCTCCCGGTACATTTTATGTCTTGACAACCATTGAGGCACAGAGAGCACAAGAATGTCCACAGATAGGGAGAAGTGAGTTACAGTTTTTAATTCTTTGTCCTTGGCTGCTTTACCATAAACTGGGGGCTTGTTATACATTATGGGGGCTACTGGGGGGGTATGTATTATTGGAGGGCTGTATATATAACTGTGGGTTGTATGTATTATTGGAGGGCTGTATATATAACTGTGGGTTGTATGTATTATTGGAGGGCTGTATATATAACTGGTGGTTGTATTTATTATTGGAGGGCTGTATATATTACTAGGGGGCTGTGTATATATCTGGAGGCTGTATAGATTACTGGGGGTTGTACGTATTATTGGGGGCTGTATATATTAAAGGGGGGCTATATATATTGATAACTGGGGGCTGTAAATATAACTGGGTGTTGTATTATTGGGGGGCTGTATATAATACTGGGTGGTTGCATATATTACTGAGGCCTGTATATATTAATCTCTATGGAATGTACATTTATGAATCACTGGCGATAGCATATTAATCACTCGGGGTTGAATATTAATTACTCGGGACTGTATGTCTATTAATTACAGAGGGGGTTGTATATTCATTACTGGGGGCTATAGACATCTATGGGGACCGTGATTAAGCCACGAAGACCAGATCATTGTCCCCTTTACATTTTTTCTTGCATGAGGCCTAAGGGGGGGGGCCCTACCTATTACATGGATGCTAAATGTGTACCCTGTCTGGGCTACATTCTTTGTATTATATTGTTAATCATATAGTATTTACCTTGGTAAAACTTCTGTAAAGATTTCCTTTCAAGGGATTGTTGTCCCCAATCGGATTGGTGGGGCCAAATGCCTGGACCCCTACAAGCAGTAGTGGATTACAATATAGATAGTTTGGGTAGTAGTCCAGGGGCCAAAGCCTTCCAGGGGGATTCATGGCACCTAAATTCGCCAGGGGGGCTTTATCCATGGAAATCCTATTACATCTGTTCCTGCCCTCGATACACATGTGCACAAAAGCCATTTCAGGACCTTTCAAGGTCCTCCAAAGGTCCTGAAACCACAGATTGAGAGCATCTGAAGGGACAAATCCTCCATTCCCCAAGGAAGTGATTCCAGACTTGTAGGGGCTATAATATTCCTACAGCCCAGGGTTCATGGTCGTCTTGGTCTGCCTATGTTCACAATCATGAGGATAAATCGCCAGGGCAAGTAAGTGCCCTAAAAATCAATTCAATACTTCTTCAGTTTAACTGCCCTTCTTGTGCTCTAAGAGAAACAGCGCCATCTTTTTCCAAGGGCTACATGTGGTATTGCAGCTCCGACAAATCCTTAAATCCCTCTTTCTAAAAGAATTCACATCTCTTTTAGCTGATAAAACTGTATATCAGGTTCTGTGAAATATTTTGCATCCACAAAAATAAAAAATTATTATTAGAATTATGAATAATATAAGGATGATTAATCCCAATGTATCTGACTACAGATTTGTTGTCCTTTTTTATTTTATTACAACCCCCAGCTTAGTAGCAGTGATGTGTTAAGAAGATTCATATATTAAGAACTTGGAGAAGAGACCTCCACGAGACAAGAAGCAGTCATACATACAGTATAGAGAAGGTGTAGTATATACTGTACATGTGAATTGTATAGAGCTGTCTCTGGTTCTCCTGCTGATTTACAGGCACAGTCCAGTAGAGGTCTCCAGTCACAGAGCGCTGAAGACAAGGCACATAATAGGGAAAACAGATTCTGGAGGAAAAAAGCAAAATGCTGCAAAGTGTTATAGAGAAAAATGCTAAAAGCCTGCGGGTGACTCTTACTCTATGCATAATATGAAGATAATTCATAACATATACTATGAAATTCATAGTTTATTTCGAATAAAAAGATAGAGAGAAATAGATAGATAGATGATAGATAGATACAATAGATAGAAAGATAGATAGATAGATAGAATAGATAGAAAGATAGATAGATAGATGGATACAATAGATAGATAGGAGATAGATAGGCAGATAGTTGATACTAGCTAATGTCAGATAGATAGATAGATAGATAGATAGATAGATAGATAGATAGATATGAGATAGATAGATAGATATGAGATAGATAGATAGATTGATAGATAGATAGATAGATGATACTAGCTAATGTCAGGTAGATAGATGGATGGATAGATAGATAGATAGATAGATAGATAGATAGATAGATAGGAGATAGATAGATAGATAGAACATTGCGTAGATACATAGGGCCACATTTATCACTTTTGTGCGCCTAAGTGTAGTAGTTGCGCCTAAATTCTGGCGCACTGTTGTGCCAGAATTATCACAAGCTACAACCATCTGTGATAAGTATATTTCCTGTCTCTTATTAATCATTTTACTTTAAAACAGTTTAGGCGCAATTTTGGCGCAGTTTAGGCGCAATGTTAGATTCAGGCACTTACATGTGATCCTGCTACAAGCTCCTCTCTGCTTCTCCCACAGCCCAGAATGAAGATAACACTCACAGCAGCACCCAGGTGTGTGACACCCTGCACCCAGTGACCTCCTCAGCAGTGGCTTCTCCTGGAGGGGATCCCCCAGTGCTGGTCTCCTGCTGCACCCCTGTAATTCTGCACAGTATCCCCCTCAGAAACACTGGTGTCTGAGGGGGATTCTGTGCAGAATTACATGGGGGACACTTGTATGTCGTATCTGCAACATTCTGCAAACTTGTGCAAAGTTCTCTTCTCTCTTGCTCTGAGCTCAGGAGTTTGCAGAATGTTTTGTAAATAGAATGTTTTGTGATGAACTGTAAATAGAGTCTGCAGCTCCTGTATGCAGAGTATCTCATGTCTGTATTATCTGTTCTAGTGTCTGGCTGAGCTTTGCTGCTAGAAATGAGCTGTTCTGCCAAGGGGCTCAGTGCTTTCTTCTCAGTTAACGCCACCTTCGGGCTGGAGTGTTTTTGCGCCCGTTTTTGCGCCTAAATGAAAACGTTGCAAGTGATGAATATCATTAGGCGCAGCAAAACATCTGGATTGGTAAGATAGATGAGGGATAGCTGGTTATTTTTGCTGCGCGGCTAGTTTGGCATTTAATCGCAAAAATGGCGCAAAAACAGTGCGCCTGAATGAAAAGGCGCAAAATCAACAGAAAAAACGAGTGATACATGTGGCCCATAGAGAACAACTAGTAATAATAGAGAGTTAGAAGATAGATGGATAAAACATTGCTACCTATATATAAGATAAATCCATAGATAGAGAACACCTAATGATTATAGATAGTGTGAGAAAGTGAGAGGTTTCGTGTGGGAAAACCACTATCTGTCCTACAGGCAGGTAAAAGGTACATGTTAAAAGCCCTGGAATCGTCTGCAGTAACCCAAGGGTTAATGCAGAGATGTGGTAAGCAGGAGACATGGCTTTGAGTCTTAAGAGATATGAGATCAGTACACAGAGGAAATAGAGAACAGCTGTGTGATTGGTAGAGGAGATAGATTGAACAATGACAAAGCGGCACTCCAAAAATATTTATCTAAAAAGTGATTAACTGTATCTTGATAGATAGATATATCGATAGAGAGATAGAAGATAGGAAAGATGAGGATTCCATAGTTGGAGACATGTGATGTCATGGACTATAATAACCCCCCAAAACCTATGTCCCATTCATCCTGTACCCCAGTGACCCTGTACCCCCACATAGCCCCCCAATCCCCTTTTTATAAATGTTTTGGCAATGATAAACTGTATGTTGTCTGCCAATAAGCTTCTTGAGGTGGATAGATAGAACATTGCTATAAAAAGTATATCTAATAGAAAAATTTGTAATGGAGAGATGAAGATATGTGTAGTTCAAGTGATATTGAATTATAGATCTTTACATAGATAATAGAAAGAAATAGAGCTAAATGGGAAGGAGATTGACTATAGATGAGAGTGTAAATCAATAGGTAGATAATAGAGTGATGATAAGCTGGAGTGGATAGATAGATATAAGATAGAAAGATATTATCAAGTTAGGAGGAGGCCATTAGAATTTAGATGATGATTGTATTAGATTTTAAAGAGAGGGGAGATATGAATAGATAAAAGATCATAAGATAGGACTATCTAAAAATCCACACCCCATGACCACCTTAATAATGTTCCCCATGACCCCGCACCCCACCTTATTCGCCACAATCCCTTATTGTATAAATGGCTTTGCAGTGGCTAGAGTGTATTTTCTGACAATAAAGCTATTGAATTTGAATTTGAATTGATAGATAGCTTATAAATGGGATAGATAGATGATTACAAAGATCTAATAGGATCATGGAAAATACAGCCGTGAGTCTAATGCTGTGGTGGGAAAATATTTGAGGGGTATTAGAGATGCTATCTGGAGTATCTCATGTGCACAACCTTATAACCCAGCGTCAGCATGGGTTTATGGAGAGATCGAGTCCTGTCAGACTAATCTGATTGGTTTCTACGAGGAGGTAAGTTCAAGACTGGGATATGGGGACGCTGTGGATGTTGATATCTGGACTTTTCAAAGGCATTTGACACCGTGCCACATAAAAGGTTGGATATAAAATGAGGACTGCTGGAATAGGAGAAAATCTGTGTATTTGGGTAAGTAATTGGCTTAGTGATAGAAACAGAGGGTGCGTCATTAATTGGCACATTCTCAGATAGGGTTGATGTTACCAGTGGGTGCAACAGAGGGTCCCAGTATTGGGGCCAATTTCTTTTAATATTTTATAAGGACCTTGTAGTGGGTGTTACACAGTCAAGTTTCAATATTTGACAGATGAGACTAAGTGTGTAAAGTAAATAAATACTGAGGTCGATAGTTTAGCATTACAGAGGATTGTGGGAGATTGAGGGATGGCAGAGAAAATGATGATGAGGTTTAATGTAGATAAATGTAAAGTTATGCACTTGGGCCATGGGAAATAAAAGTATAATTTGTTCTAAACGGTTCAGTTCACTTAGTAAAAACGGAGCTGAAAAGGACTTGGGGGTATGGTGGATGGTAAACTTAATTTTAGTGACCAGAGCCGGCGCTGCTGCTAAAGCAAATTTTGAAAATCATGGGATGTATCAAGAGAGGAATAGATTCTCATGATAACGGACATAGTTTGCCCTTATTACAAATCCCTGGTCAAGAACAACCATGGAATATTGTGTTACAGTTTTGGGCACAAGTGGATAAAAAGATATAGTAGAGCTGGAGGCTCGTGCAGAGGAGAGCAACCAGGATTATTAGGGAATGGGGGACTTAGAATACAATGACAGATTAAAAAAATTTGAGGAATTATTCCGTGTAGAAAAAAGGAAGACTGAGGGGAGACCTCACTCCTACAATGTACAAAACCTGAACGGACGTACAAGGATTATCCAACCCACAGATCTTTTTATACCTTGGCCCGTGACCAGGACAAGGGGGCATCCCTTACGCCGAAAGGAGAGGCGGATTCTACCATCACCATAGACAAGGTTCTACGTACGCAGCAGTGAGACGTGGAACTCTCTGCCGCAGGAGGTTGTTATGGCAGACTCTATGTTACATGTTCAAGAGAGGCCTGGAGGCCTTTCTGGAGAGGAAAAAATATCAAGGGTTATGGGATAAAATATTTATTTATTCTTAAAGGTGGGACTTGATGGCACTGCGTCTCCTTTCCAGCATATATTACTTTTTAAAAATTGATACTATGATGGTGAAATATGTGGAGTATATGTAGATAAGGAGACAAAACTAAAGCTAACCGACATGTATGAAACACACCCCACCCTTGCAAACATTGGATCTTCAGGAGGCTCTGGCAGTGTGGTGCAATTGTTGGGTGATTGTGCGCTGGCTCGGTCTATGCAAGGTCCATCCTGAACAGAGATGCACTTAACCTGTGCCCGAACCACAGCAACAACTGTGTTAAAAGATCCCAAAAAGAGTGGAGAAGGCTGCCAAAAGTTTTGAAAAAAATGATACAGCAAAAACCATTCATTGAATCCAAAAAGCTGACGAGTTTATTCCAAAACATAGCAGATAGAGAGATACATAGATTAGATCCAAAAATAGAAAATAAGCAGAGCCCAAAGAGTCCAAATATGATTGGAATTAGTGGTCCTTTATTCCATATGCACAGGATGCTGCAACATTTGGCTCAAGGGAGCCTTATTCGATGGATGAGAGAGGAGAGGATGGATAGAGAAGAGTCGAGAGAGGGATGGATAGAGAAGAGATAGAAGATAGATATAATGATAGATAATAGATATAAGGAAGATAGATATAATGATAGATAGATATATAGATGATATGAGATAGAAGATAGATAGAGATCATAGATAGATAGATAGATAGATAGATAGATAGATAGATATAATGATAGCTAGATAGATAGATAGATAGATAGATAGCTAGATAGATTAGAAGAAGAAAAAGGAAAGTTTAGAGCAGCATAGCAACTCCGGTGGGTGCAATCAGTAAGTCCCAGGCAGGGGGACTGCAATATAGGTTTAGGAAGAGGCAGCACTCACAAAAGGTAGTTTCATAAAAATCGTGGGGTGTCTTATCCAATGAGCGAAGTTTAGCTCCTTACGAGCCTTTTCAAGGCATGTTTGAAAAATAGGGCTGTAAGGAGCAGAAACGTTCGCTCATGGAAAAAGACACACCCCACTTTTTGAAACTACCTTTTGGAGTGCTGCCTCTTCCAAACCTTAATGATAGATGACGATAGGAAGATAGCAGAATAGATAGATAGATAGATAGATGATAGATAGATAGATAGTAGGAATAGATAGATAGATAAATAGATGACAGGTGATAGACTGATGATAGATCGATAGATAGATAGATAGATAGATGAGATAGAAGATAGATAGATAGATAGATATAATGAGTAGATAGATAGATAGATAGAAGAATATGAGATAGATAGTAGATAGATTGATAGTCAGATAGATAGATGACAGGTGATTAGAGGTGATAGATAGAATATGCTGATAAATATAGATGATAGATAGATAGATAGATAGATAGAGATCGCAGAAGATATGGAACAGATGGAAGCATAGATGATAGATATGAGATAAGATAGATAGATAACTAATGATAGATAGATAGATATGAGATAGATAGATAGATAGATAGATAGATAGATAGATAGATAGATAGATGATAGATAGATTAGATAGATAGTGATAGATAGATAGAATGAGATAGATAGATAGATAGATAGATAGATAGTATAATGGATAGCATAGATAGATAGAGTAGATAAGATATGAGATGATGATAGATAGATAGATGAGATAGAGAGAAGATAGAGAAATAATGATAGGATAGATTAGATAGAGATAGATAGATAGATAATGATAGATAATAGAATGAGATAGATTAAGATACTGATAGATAGATAGAATGATGATAGATGGAGATAGATAGACAGGTGACTAGATAGATGATAGATAGATATAATTAGATAGATAGATATAATGATAGATAGATATGGAGCAGTAGATGAGTAGAAGTCCTCCACCAGCATTTAATGAAACAGCTGGAATATATTTCATGAAGACCCATCCTGCGTGGGCCAATATATGGTTGTAGGATGGATGAATTCCATTTTTGCGGAGAAATACCTGTAGATATTTACAGGCTAGAATATGGGGACTTGGTTTTGCTGTGAAAATTGATATAGATAAATATTCAGATGGAAAGAATAGATAGGTACGATAGATAGATAGATAGATAGATAGATAGAAGACAGATAGATAGATAGATGTAGATAGATAGATGATAGATAAATAGATAGATATGGAAGATAGAAGCTTAGATAGATAATAGATAAATGAGATAGATGATGAAGTAGTAGATAGATAGACTAGATAATAGCATATTAGATAATAGATGATAGATAAGATAGTAAATAGATAGATAAGATAGATAGATAGATAGACAGATAGATATGAGAGATAGATAGATAGATAGATGTATGATAGATAAAGATAGATAGATAGATAGATAGATCAGTAGATAGATACATAATAGTAGATAGATAGATATGTAGATAGTATATGGATAGATAGACAAACAGGGAAAATAAGGCAGCACACCGATTGTAGTAAAAAAAATCGCTTAGTGGATTTATTCCATGGAAAGAGCAACATTTACGGCTCCAAACGTGAGTACCTATATTCACTGTTGGAGCTGAAATGTTTGCTCTTCACAAGGGAGATATCCACTAACGGAATTTTTTTCACGTACCAATCTGGCGTGCTGCTTATTTTCCCTTTGTCTTTATAACGAAGGACCTAATGCCGGCCCTCTTAGGCGTTGCACCCGCTTTGTTATTGTGTTTACCCATTTTTGTTGTGACTTTTGTTACGGTAGATAGATAGAAAGATAATAGATAGATAAAATGACAGTAAGAAGAATAATACGTCAAGCTAGGTTGAGGCCGTACAGTGACAGTGCAGGACAACATAATACAAGCACTGTCACTTGCTTTCCCATGGATTATCAAGAAGCCTTACTCAGTATTCTCATAATCCATAATCTGCTGCTAATTGTGAATCATGTCACTACCAGAGACCCCACGTGCAATTTTAAAAACGCTACAAAGCTGCGTTCAGAGGGCGGCGGGCCATTACGCAGATAGCCAGGATGCACATATGGTCTATCACCCTAATTGAGAGATTAAAACAATAGATAGATGATAAATACAGTAGATAGGAGGGACAAATATGAGAGATAATAGATAGCAGAGATAGAAAGATTGGAAAGAATACATAGACAAATTGAGAAAGATAGTCAGACAAATATGAACTCTTTTGTCCCATTTTCACATGAGACAGAGTCACGATAGAGGCTGCAGGTGCAGTGTTCACTTCGGAAGCCAATATGTTGGAGTTATAGGACTACGTTCTATAGAATGACAATTAAAGATAAAGATCACAGTTCCCGACTCTTTTTTAACTCCTGAATGTCCGATCTGTTCCTCAACAGAACCAGTAAGCTTATCTTCAATTGAAACAAAAATCAAGTTTCTATGTAATACAGAATAGAAGACAGGGGCTTTTCTGAAGTGGACATACATCTGCAGCTCTAATCTTGAACTCGGTGTGAAAAAGGAATGAAAAGAGGTCATTTTTGCCGATTGTGGAGGAGACTTTTTTTGGTCATGTTTACCCTACCTGAGGGGACTGGTAGTTTATTTGTGACAGGTTCATTTATGGGAGAGATGAAACATAAAAATTGCAAGCATGTAATGAAAATTTAATAGACATATCACAATGGGGGTCATTTATAAGGGCCACGTTCCACTTCCAGGACGGTGTTACCCGAAATTTCCGATTTGCGCCGATTGCCCTTGCATAATGCCCGCGGATTTTGGCGCACGCGATTCGGATTGTGTCGCATCGCGCTTGGCATGCACCGCGGCGGAAATCGGGGGGCGTGGCAGAACGACAAACCCGACGGATTAGGAAAAAAACCGCCGCATTTAAAACAAAAAATCTGTGCGGAGCTTGCACTACCTTCACCAGCCTGAAGCGGTGAAACTCCAGCGCGTCCAATGTTTAAGTGCAGCAGCAAGCGCACCTGGTGGACGTTGGAGGAACTACCTTAAGAATCCCGGGACCGACCCGAATCAACGCAGAGAAACGCGCCGCTGGATCGCGAATGGACGGGTAGTAAATCTGCCCCAATGTATCGGTTTGACTTTATTTGAAATGATTCTTCTTGCATCTAACATTTAGGTGAATTGTGTCTCATTTTCCAAATACCACATTCAAGTATCTATATAGGAAGGAGCGGCAGGGAGGGTCTTGGAGTATAAAGTGAGTAGGAGGTACTGCATCGTGGCACAGCTCCACATCCTTGCTGCGGAAATGTGACCTCCATCAACCATGTACCCGGGGGGGTGATCAAAAATTACAGAACAATGTATGTTGTCGTTTAGTTGCTTTAGGGTTTTGGGTTATCTTAAATTTGGGTTCAGAAAAATCAGATTAATGTTGACTTTTTCTGAAGTCAATTTAAGAGAAAGTTGCAGAGCGCTTTGAGGTAGAGCACTGCTGTGGTTACCTACACGGATGATAAAAACCGCAGTTAAACACTGTGCGAAAACAAGAACCGGTCGTGATGGAGTTTTCAGCTTTTTCTAGGTAAACAAGATGTTTTCCATAAGTGACAGCTAAGAGACATCTAGAAGACTGAGTAAGGAATGGAGCTGAATGAACGCATGCTCAGAATGTGGATGCTGAGTCCGGACAATGGTTATGGACACATTTACTTACCCAGTCCCTGTCCGATCCACGATCCGGATGTCACGACAAGGAATGGAAGTCCGTGCGCGAGTCACCAAGATGGTGCCGTCCGAGATACTGCATGTGTCGACTTCCCCGATAATTAAGCCTAAAAGCACCTTCTGCCTGTTCATTCCATCCACCATGACAGATTTAAGGGCGCGGGACTACTGTGGCAAGTTTTGGTATAAACTGTCTGTTAGTTCCCAACAATGCCCAGGAAGCCCTGACTTGTTTGGTGCTCATGGGTGAGGCAACCACTGGATAAGGTGGCTCTTGTTGACCTGAGGTTTAAGTTTGCTGAAGATCACATACCCACCGCACATTTCTTGGGTTGCGTCAGCCGGCTGACCTTAGACGTTTACTACGGCCTGTACCTGAGGCGCAAGTGGACTCTCCCAGTCAGGCTGAAGATGATGATGATATATCGAAATAGGCTGAGGCCTATATCCTTTGGCTTTAACACTATGGGACACATGTATCACTCGTTTTTGTTGTTTTTTGCCTTTTCATTCAGGCGCACGTTTTTGACGCACATTTTTTGCAACTAAACACGAAAACTGCCACGCAGCAAAAATAACCATGCTTTCCCATCTATTTTACCAATCCAGATGTTTGCTGCGTGCTATGATATTCATCCACTTGCAACGTTTCATTTAGAACAAAAACCGGGCGCAAAAAAACTCCAGCCCAGAAGATGCGTATCTGGAAGAAAGCAAAACTGACGAGCCCTTTGCCAGAACAGCTCAGTTCTAGGCAGCAAAGCTAAACCAGGACACTGCCATCACAGAACATATAATACAGACATGAGATACTCGCAGACAGGCGCTGCAAGGCACTCTATTACAGTGCATCACCTTTATTCTACAAAACATTCGGGCCAAAAATCTTAGCACAAAAGCAAAGGCTCAGAACTTGCAGAATTTGCAGAGAAACTACAGACAAGTTGTACCCCCATGAATGCCTGCTAAGTGATCACCAGGGTGCTGAGCGGGGATACTGTACAGAATTACAGGGGTGGCAGCAGGAGACCAGCACTGGGGATTCCACTCAGGAGAAGCCCCTGCTGAGGCAGGCACTGGGTGCAGGGTCACATGACCGGGGTGATCTGCTGTGAGTGTATCTTCTTCTGGGAGTGGGAGAGAAGAAGCAGAAGGCTTGTAGCAGGATACATGTCAGTGCCTGAATCTAACATTGCGCCTAACAATGCGCCAAAAATGCGCCCTAAACTGTGTTAAAGTAAGTGAATTAATAGAGGCAGGAAATTACCTTATCGCAAGATGTTTGATGTGATATTCCATAGGGGACAAAAACAGTGTGTGCCGGAATTTAGGCGCGAAACTACTAGACACTTAGGCACACAAAAGTGATAAAATGTGGCCACTGTGTTCATTAACTGTTGGAAGGTGGGGTGGGGGGGGTTGAGGCGCTATGAGCCAGAACAGTGGTCTCAGGGGTCTGTAAAATGCTGTGTTTCTTTTGCCCTATTGTCAGAGGCTACAGTGCCAATATCCTGAGGTCAAGTATCCAGTGTGGTGAGTAACACAACTATCCCCTAGTCTTCTATCAGCTCGTCAACCCATGGCATAGGTAGGCATCGAAACTTAGACATTCATTCAATTTTCGGAAAAATCGAAACGTCCAAGTCAGGTTGGGAATGTAGAACAATGGACTGGTCCACTCACTTTTGGACTCTCAATACCTCTAGCGTCACCCCGTCTTGCTGAACCTCCTCTGATATGGCTTGTCTACGGCCTCAGGGACTCGATACGGCCTAATCTTACCTTACCCCTGGCTCAGTGACAATGGATAGTTTAATTACAGATGTGTAACCTGGCAAATCTGAGAAACCCATTGGTATCCTTGCTCACAAACTCTCGAGCCTCTGGGTTGTCAGTTGGTAAGGGGTAACGCGCTTTTTTTATGTCGCACATGATTCATCCGCATCCAGGTGCCATTTTACTATCTACGACCAGCACACAGCCGTGACGGGCCTAGCTGGTCAGGAGGGGTGGACTAGCCAGAACCATCTCGTGTATGCTATAGATCTCTCTGGTGTTTTCCAGGCCTTTAAGAGATTTACATGATAAGTTTGATCGGGGTTTTCTCCATCGCCGGCTGCACTATGCCTGTCATTCACCACTCCTATATTCTCTAGCACCTCATTACGGTCCTTGCATTTAGCAGAAATTTACTCTCTACATTGGGGACTAGCAACCAACGCCACGATCACCGGGCCATTAGGTCTTACCTAGAGCTCGCGTTAGCCGACACAGTGCTCGTCCGAGCTTGCTGCTCGGAGTCGATGCATTAGGGTACTCGAAAACTGCACGTTGATCGACGAATACTTGCGCCCGTCAAGAAAAATGGGAATATCTCACCGCCGTTTGTTTTGGCGGCCAGAAACAGAAGGCCCAATCACAAGCCAGGAGGACTCTGCACCACCCAGCTGACGTGGTAGCCCTTACACGTCCGAAGCAGTGGTTGGGCTAGACCAGATTAGGTGGACCCCTGGGATGACTAGCCATGGCCACGCGCTGCTCGGATCATTCTGTGTACTGAGATGCCGTAGGGAAGGTGGCTGCTGGTGCATAGGGAAAGCGTTAGGGTATCTTTATTACTGTTGAGGCAGAGGCAGTGATTCTCCAAGAACCCAAACAGCCCTTTTAGGGATCAAACGTTATACTTTTTATTTTTCTATTTCGCGCTAGTATCATATTGCGAGGATTGCAGGCGGGACTTGCTACCTGTTTTTGCGCTACTTGAGTGACGCACATATCCACTCAAACACCACAAGTGGGGAAAATTTATTAGGGGTTTGAGTGTCAATAGCACAGGTCTTGCCATTTACTTTTTATTTAGTTGTTTTTTTAATAACTCAGTGTCAGCTAAATGTCTTGCATAGTATGTGCTTTCATTACTTTGGCTACGAACATATGCCATGGAGAAATGACCGGCACAACGCGTATTACGCCTAAAGAGTAGCGTTATCTATTAATTTGATTCTGGGTGTGATCTGTGGGTGGCGGTACTGTGCCGAGCAGTTGCATCATAGCTAGCAAATGGTGAGAGCAATTGTAGTGAGACTGCGACCGCGTGGTTTTGCGCTTAGTGACGACAGGGATCAATGGCAAAGCCGAAAGTTGGGAAAATTTAGTAGGGGTTGGATTTCATTAGGCACAGTCTGCCATTTCCATTTTTGATTTACGTTTATTTTTAATAACTCAGTGCTTCTGTTCTGGCATAGTAGTGTGCTCTCATCATATGGTCTAGAATCAGATAGTCATAGGAGATCCAAGGCGCCAAGACGTACTTACGCCGACTACAGTACGAGTTATATATATTTGATTTTGGTTGATCTGCTGTGGTTTTTCTGACTTGCTGCAGTGCATGCACACTAGCAATTGTGCAGCACATTGTGCCACCCGTGAGACTGCCGACGCGCCTCCGCGTGTTTTGCGCTGTGAGAGCTGACGCACATAGTCCATTGCAAAAGACCGAGGCAGGGGGAAATTTATTAGGTGGTGGGATTTAAATTAGGCACAGTCTGCCAATTCCTTTTTTATTTTACGGTTTCTTTGTTAATAACTCAGCGTATCATTCTGGCATAGTCGTGTGCTTCCATACTGGCTAGAAAATAGCCTAGGAGATTCCAAACGGTCTTACTTACCGAAAGTAGCGTTCTATATATATTTGAACTTTCTGGTTGATTGCTGGTGGCTGTACTTGCTGCAGTGCATCTACTAGCAAATTGTGAGCACATTTGGTGTGAGACTTTGCGACTCCCGCTGAGTGTTGCGCTTAGTGGACGAAATATACCATTGCAAAGACGGAAGTGGGGAAAATTATTCAGGGTGGATTTCAATAGGCACAGTCTGGCCCACAGTTCCTTTTTATTTCTTTATTTTGTTAATAATCAGCTGTCTCTTCAATCGCAAGTAGTGTGCTGTATACTTGGCTAGAAAATAGCCATAGGAGAATCCCCATAACGGCTTACTTACGGCCTTACCGTAGCGAATATTTGATTTCTGGTTGATCTGCTGGTGCTGATACTTGCGCATGGCATCTACTAGCAAATTGTGAGCACATTTGTAGTGAGACTTGCGACCGCTGTGTTTGGCGCGTTAGTGACGCACATATCCCCATTGCAGAAGACCGAAGTGGGAAAATTTATAGGGTGGATTTCAATTAGGCAAGAGGTCTGCCATTTGCCTGTTTTTTTACGTTTATTTTTTTAATAACTCAGCGTATATCATCTGGCATAGTAGGTGTGCTTTCTACTTGGCTAGAAAATGCCATAGCAATAGGAGAGCATCGTTTGGTGTTATAAAACTAAAAAAACACAAAAAACCCCAAAAAAACACAAAAAAAAAGTTAAAAAAAAAATTCAAAGTTATAATCTCATTTTAAAAATGTTTAAGCCCAGGGCTAGGGGTAGAAGGACGGGCAGGGTCGGAGGACGGTGGGGCGTCCATAATACGCAGGGGGTCAAGGAGGCCGTGTCCTGGGCGGGTGAAGAACACCACCTGCTATGAGGAGAGAGGGAACGCCGCAGAGCTACCACTCCCTAGGTTCATGCTGAAGTTACTGGCGACCGTGGTAGAGCAATGTTGGAGCCAGAACAGTGCGAGACAGTGATGTCGTGGAGGACCGACCAATGCTATCGCAGAGCAATTTGCACCAGTAGTCTTCCACGCAGTCCACACATGTGTCACCGAAATCGGCACTCCTCCAGCTCCTGCACCATCAGTCCTCCCCCGCAGTCATGCCCCCCCCAGGAAAATTTTTGCATTTGAACGGCAGTACGGCTGAGGAAAGCTGTTTCTGAGACCCCTTCCCCAGTCACAAACCTACTGTCCGGTGCTGCGAGCAATTTTGCCGAGCCCAGGTTTTCCACCAGTCGCAGTTGTGGGGTGATTGAGATTCTGACCGGTAGGGTGAGAAGAAGGTCTAAAGAGGTGTCCGACGATGAGGAAGAACCACAGTTGTCAGACAGTGAGTGGGAAGTTGTTGTCAGGCAGGAACGTCAGAGGGGGGGAGCAGACTGAGCGGAGTCGGAGGATGATGAGGGCGTGCACAGACCCAGTGGTGTGATAGCGGGGTGAACACCAGTGCTTCTGAGACAGAGAGAGTCCGCGACCAGAAACAGGTTGGAAGAAGGCCAGTGGTGGGGCCAGAGGAGAGGCAGGGCCAAGAGATGTGCATCAGCGACCAAAATGTGTTCAACTAGTGAAGCTCCCGTGGCGAGGGCTCCTGCGGCGAGGGCTAGATTTTCAAGAAGTGGACGGTTGTCTTTAAGGAAAACACCGGATGCCGACGGACTGTGGTGTGCAACATTGGCCAAACCAGGATCAGCAGGGGTTCACCAATAACTAGCTTAACTACCACCAGTATGCGCAGCATATGAATGCTAAACACCCCACACTCAGTGGCAACAAGCCCGTTCACTCCGGACGTTGCACACCACTCGGCTCCTTCCCCTGTGTCAGCTTGATAGTCAGCCCCCTGCCCGGACCCTGCCCACAAAAAACCCCATCGTCAGATCCAACGATCCCACAGCATCCACCAGCGTTCACAGCTCCTACCCCAGACGCTGTGAGCGGAACGCAAATATAGTGCAACCCACCGCACGACCCGCCCCTAATGTCCACATATCCAGATTGTTAGCCTGGAGATGTGCCTATAGGCTAGTAGAGACCAGGCCTTTCGGCAACCTCATGGGCGGGCAGGACCCCTCGGATTCGGTCCCCAGCCGCCACTAACTTCTCCGATGTGCCGTCCAGCCCGCACCAGCACAGTGTCTAGGAAACATCATCTACGTTGCCCTGACCAACGCCGTTTCTGACAGTACACGACCACGGACACGTGGCCGAGTGTCTGCCTGCAGGGCCATATATATCCGACGGCACATTGGGTATAACTTGGTGGAGGACTGAGGACCGAGTCTGACCATGTGTGTGTGGTCATATACTGCCGACGCCGAGAGATTGCGGGGGCTACCATGGTCAAGGGTTACGGGACCTACTATGACTCCTCCTCCTACACCACCCCCACCCACCTCCTCCTCCTCAAATTACCATCCGTGGGACATGGCGCCATCATCCGGCGTAGCTTAGGCACAGCAGAGTGCCGTCGCTTAAGCGAAAGCAGGCGGTGCTACAACTGTGAGCCTGGCGAAAAGCACCACCGCCAAGAGCTATTCAGGGGCATCACGGCGCAAGACTGATCTGTGGCTGGCACCGTGGAACCTGCAAGCCAGGCTATGGTTGTGGGTGACAACGGCCGTAACCTAGGTGGCGGCTCTGCAATGGCCAGACTGACCATGTGCCATGGCCAGAGCCCAGTGTTTGTTAAATCTGATAGTTCAGCGTTTCCGCAAGGACATACCCCAATCTGTATGATTTGCTAACGAAGTTGGCGCCGCATCTGTGCGCATTTCAGAAGTCCAGACAGATGTGCCACTTCAGGGGAGCGCAGCGCGCCTCCAACTGCCGATTCACCGACGATTTGGAACGACGTGCCACGAGGTGGATCAACACTGACCATGTTATCCAAGAGTTACAAGCAGCGTGCGGCGATGTGTAGACTGCCAGATGTAAACTCTACCACACAGAAACTGTAGTCAGGTCAGTCAGCATTCCTCAAGTCTAACATGAGGACGTGGACGGAGTGTCTGATATCTAGTCAGGTGCTGATAACTTTGAGGAGTCAACCACACGAGGTACGTGGCGATGCCGCCATACATTCATGCGCCTCACCATCCCGCTGCTTGGCCTGTGGAAAAAACTCTCTGATCAGCAGAGCGGAAGCTTTGCGCTCGTCACAAGAGAGGGGGAAGAAGATTCCCTTGTTGATAGCCAAGCACCCTTAGGTCTGTTTCTCAGCGCAGATCGGAGGAGGTGTAGGGGAGGAGGATGAGGAGGAAGAGGAGTGAGAATGAGTTGGCGAGACACAAGAGGGGACCATGTTGAGTCTCACTGTTCAGCGTGTGGTATGGGACAGAGAAGAGGAGGTGTTTTTGTTTGGGGAGGAGAGGAACGGAAAGTCAGGCTCAGTGAGGGGATGGTGAGATGTGTCTTACCGTTGGTCTCTGGCGCATATGGAGATTTCATGCTAGGCTGCCATCCCGTGACCCTCGTGTTCAAAGAATTATTTCCAGCACCGATCTATGGATGTGTTCACTCTTCTATGGGACCCACGGTCAAGCAAAATTCTTTCCACTCTCAGCCCTGGAGAGGAAAGGAGTGTGCGAATGCAGATACAGAAGGCCCTGAGTTCACAAGCTTCTGAAACAGTATTTCCCTCTGACAGCGCTAGCGGCAGAGTGCGTGTTCGGAGTGACAAGTAGCGAGGGGAGAGTAGGCGAGCAGGCAGCTGTCAGCACTGGCAAGGGTCGCTTTACAGGCTTTGCCAGCTTTATGTCACCCAGCAAGACACTTACACGTGTACCCAGTCGTCGCAGAGTAGGGCTGAGTTATACAGAAAGATTGTGAGGGAGTAGTGGACTGACCATACCCACTGTCCTAATGATTCACACAGCTCCACAAACTACTGGGTTTCAAAGTGAATGGTGGCAAGAAATGGCGCTGTACGCCTTGGAGGTTCTTGAATCGCCCTGCCGCTAGCGTCTTGTCCAGCGGGTTTCAGTGCAGCTGGTGGCATCATCACGATAAGCGACAGCATGTGACTGGACAGCGCTGACAGGGGCTTGCAGACTATTAAGATGAATAAAAGCCTGGTTTTCTACATAATTCCAATCTCCACCAAGGTGAAGGAAGATCAACCTGAATAATTTATCCACTCCTCTCCTCTCAATTTCCTCCTTCTCTCCTCGTTGATACAGTAAAGCAGAGGAAACTGGCTATTTTTGACAGGGCCACTGGGCTCTAGCTATAGTACATTATGCATTTATTTTTAGGGGGGCACCTACCCGGTCCCTCTTTTAAACAATTTGTTGGCGAGTGCCACATAAGGCACTCAATCTATTCAATTTCATGGAGGCCACCTACCCGGTCCACCTTGTTTTAAACATTTTGGGAGTGCACATACAGGCACTCAATCTATTCAAATTTTTCTGGAGGGCCACATACTGCTTCTCTGTGTGAAACTTTTTTGGCAGCGCCACATACAGGCACTCAAATCTATTCACATTTTACTGGAGGGCCACACCTACCTGCTCCTCGGTTTGAAAAGTTTTTGGACTGCCACATACAGGCACTCAATCTATCAATTTTTACTGGAGGGCCAACCTACCCGCTACCTCTGGTTTGACAAAACTTTTGGGACTGACCACATACAGGCCACTCAATCTATTCCATTTTAATGGAGGGCCACCTACCTATGTCCTCTGTTGTGAAAAGTTTTTTGGACTGCAATACAGGCACTCAACTTTTCATTTTTTCTGGGAGGGCCACCTACCCGCCTCCTCTGGTGAAAACTTTTTTGGATGCCCACATACAGGCCATCAATCATATTTCATTTTCGTGGGCGCCCTACTGCTGACTATGGTTGAAATAACTTTTTGGACTGCCACATACAGGCAACTATACCAAAATTAAATTGTCTCCCATGCAGCTCACACGTTGTCTCCATATGCTACCTCAAAAGTGTCCTATAGTGCTCCACTATCGTCCTATCAACGACGGTTGTGTCAGGCCAGAAATTGGGTGTTTTCATGGATTGTGCCACACTCAAAGTTGTTAACTTTGTCGCCACCCTGCTGTGTATCCACAAAACTACTGGCAAACTTTTATTCATTTACCAATATTATTTCAGCGCTTCTTGCGCTCTGTTACATCCCCCTCACCCGGCAATCCTAAACTATGTTTAATAAGAACGCTACTACATTGGGATCTTATACAAAAGTTCTTAGAAGTTGCTGTTGGTGAGTAGCCTATGAGACAGGGGCTTGGAATTGGCGAAAGCTCGCCTGGCAGGGAGCGCCAGCTCAATGCGCATCAGCGCTTCTGCGCATCTGTTTACATTCCCCTCACCCTCCATCTCCCAACTTATAAGAGAACGCTATACATTTAACTTGGTGCAGGGCTGGGACCGAGTTGATCCCTGGGGCTGGTCATATACTGCCGACGCAGAGAATAAACTGTGGGGCCTACCTGGTCCAGGTCTCAAAGGTCGAGTAGAGCTCCTTCCTCCACTCCCACCACCCCCTCCCCCTACTCTCCGAATTTACCACACGTGGCCATGGACGCATCAGTCGGTGCTTAGACAGAAAGCAGTGCCGTCGCTAAGCGAAGCAGGCGGATGCTCAAACTGCTGGCCTAGGCGATAAAATGCACACCGCCAAGAGCTATTACAGGGCATTCCACATCAAACTTGTTAACCCATCTTGTCGCCACCTGCTGTGTACATCCACAAAAATACTTGCAAACTTTTTATCATTTAACGTTTATCTAATTTAGTCTTTCTTGCACGCATCTGTTTAGCTATTTCCCCTACCCGCCATGTATCATAAAATTATAAGAACGCCTACTACACATTTATCTTATACAAAAGGTCTTAGAAGTGCTGGTTTGGGAGATAGTCCTAGAGGACAGGGGCTTGGATTGGCGAAAAGCTCACCTGGCAGCGGAGCGCCAGCTCCATGACGCATCATGCGACTTTGCGATCTGTTTACATTCCCTACACCCGGCCGACAATTATTCCAAACTTATAAGAACGCTACTACACTTGATCTTTTACAAGGTTCATGTAGAAGTGCTGTTTGGGGAGCGACCTAGAGACAGGGCTTAGGATGGCGAACAGCTCGCCTGCAGCGGAGCGCTCAGCTCCATGCCAAGATCCAACTAACATGTTTTAACGGACGCACCTTAATCTACTTACTGTTCACTGCCTCCATACATGGTTCCCCTTATAAAACAAGCTGTGTCAGGCAGAATTTTGGGTTGTTTCATGGCGTCCATGTTAATTTTGTCGCCACCTGCTGTGTAATCCACAAAATATACTGGCAAACTTTTATCATGTACCGATATTATTTGAGCGCTCGTGCTCACCTCCTTGGTTCCGCTATGCCACCCTTGGTTGAAGCCTGGTCCATTTAGGTGTATGCTCGCCATGCCACTCTCTAGCCTGCCGCTGCTGCCGATGCCTAAGGCATGCCGTCCCCTATAGTGTCAGGGTCAATTATTGGATTTTTTTTGTTGTACATTGCTATCTAGATTCATTCTGTCACTCTGTCATGGCCATTTTGCTGTTGCCCATAGTTTTGCATAATGGTACGATTAAGCAGCCTCAGAGGATCAATGCATGCTGCCCATGATGTTTCCTGTCATTACGTGGGGTTTACATCCTTTTCTGCGGTTTCCCAGGGGTTTGGCCAAGCTCTCCATGTGCAGCTGGTCCCTTGAAAATGCTCGAGTCTCCCATTGACTCCAATGGGGTCGTTATTCGAAGACGACACTCGAGCATCGGGAAAAAGTTCGTCTCGAATAACGGTACCCCGAGCATTTTAGTGCTCGCTCATCTCTAGTCTTACTTTTGTGGACCTGATTATGAACCCGGCTTTTGGGCTCGGGGTGCCTCCTCCATATGCTCTTTACGATGGGCATGACGGCCGCCCACCTGTATGCATATCTGACGATATGGTCTAATACACTTTAGGGGGGGGGGGGGCGTCTTGTTGCCAGGACAGGAAACAGCAGGGGCAGCATGCATGGATGCCTCTGAGGCTGCTTAATCGCACCATTATGCCAAAACTATGGGCAACAGCATGGCCATGACAGAGTGACAGAATGAAGCTAGATAGCATGTAAAACATCCAATAATTGACCCTGACACTATAGGGGACGGCATGCAGAGGCAGCGGCAGCAGCGGCAGGCTAGAGAGTGGCATGGCGACATACCCTAAATGGACTCAGGCTTCAAACCAATGGGTGGCAGAGAGGAACCAAAGGAGGTGAGCAAGAAGCGCTCAAATAATATCGGTACATGATAAAAGTTTGCCAGTATATTTTGTGGATTACACAGCAGGGTGGCGACAAAGTTAACATGGAAGCCATGAAAACAACCCAAAATTCTGCCTGACACAGCACGTTTGATAAGGGGACCATGTATGGAGGCAGTGAACTAGTAGTAGATTAAAGGTGCTGCAGTTAAAACTATGTTAGTTGGATCTTGGCATGGAGCTGGCGCTCCGCTGCCAGGCGAGCTTTCGCCAATCCAAGCCCCTGTCTCTAGGCTACTCCCCAAACAGCACTTCTAAGAACCTTTTGTATAAGATCAAGTGTAGTAGCGTTCTTATAAGTTTAGGATATGGCGGGTGAGGGGAATGTAAACAGATGCGCAAGAAGCGCTGAAATAATATCGGTAAATGATAAAAGTTTGCAAGTATATTTTGTGGATTACACAGCAGGGTGGGCAGTCCAAAAAAGTTTTCAAACCAGAGGAGCGGGTAGGTGGCCCTCCAGAAAAATTGAATAGATTGAGTGCCTGTATGTGGCACTCCCAAAAATTGTTTAAAACAGAGGACCGGGTAGGTGGCCCTCCAGAAAAATTGAATAGATTGAGTGCCTGTATGTGGCACTCCCAAAAATTGTTTAAAACAGAGGACCGGGTAGGTGGCCCTCCAGAAAAATTAAATGCATAAAGTACTATAGCTAGAGCCAGTGGGCCCTGTCAAAAAATAGCCAGTTTCCTCTGCTTTACTGTACAAAGAGGAGGAGAAGGAGGAAAATGAGGAGGAGGAGGAGTGGATAAACCAGGACCACGGCCTCTGACCCCTGCAGTAGTTGGACGCCCACGTCCCCGCCCTCGTCCTCTACCCCTAGCCCTCGGGTTAAACATTTTTAAAATGAGAGTTATAACTTTCATTTTTTTTTTACTTTTTTTTGTGTTTTTTTTTGTTTTTTTTTGTGTTTTTTAGTTTTTAAAACCAAACGATGCTATCCTATTGCTATGGCTATTTTCTAGCCAAGTATGAAAGCACACTGCTATGCCAGATGAGATGACGCTGAGTTATTAAAAAAATAAACGTAAAATAAAAAAGGAAATGGCAGACTGTGCCTAATTGAAATCCAACCCCTAATAAATTTTCCCACTTCGGTCTTTGCAATGGATATGTGCGTCACTAAGCGCAAAACACAGCGGTCGCAAGTCTCACTACAAATTGCTCACAATTTGCTAGTAGATGCACTGCAGCAAGTACAGCCACCAGCAGATCAACCAGAAATCAAATATATATAACGCTACTGTAGGCGTAAGTAAGCCGTTTGGATTCTCCTATGGCTATTTTCTAGCCAAGTATGAAAGCACACTACTATGCCAGATGAGATGACACTGAGTTATTAAACAAAATAAACGTAAAATAAAAAAGGAAATGGCAGACTGTGACTAATTGAAATCCAACCCCTAATAAATTTTCCCACTTCGGTCTTTGCAATGGATATTGTCACGGGTGCTCCCGCGATCCCTGTCTCGGATCGCGGGCGCATCCGGTGGCCCTCCAGAAAAATTGAATAGATTGAGTGCCTGTATGTGGCACTCCCAAAAATTGTTTAAAACAGAGGACCGGGTAGGTGGCCCTCCAGAAAAATTAAATGCATAAAGTACTATAGCTAGAGCCAGTGGGCCCTGTCAAAAAATAGCCAGTTTCCTCTGCTTTACTGTACAAAGAGGAGGAGAAGGAGGAAAATGAGGAGGAGGAGGAGTGGATAAATTATTCAGGTTGAGCTTCCTTCACCTGGTGGAGATTGGAAATTATGAGAAATCCAGGCTTTATTCATCTTAATAAGCGTCAGCCTGTCAGCGCTGTCAGTCGACAGGCGTGTACGCTTATCGGTGATGATGCCACCAGCTGCACTGAAAACCCGCTCGGACAAGACGCTAGCGGCAGGGCAGGCAAGAACCTCCAAGGCGTACAGCGCCAGTTCGTGCCACATGTCCAGCTTTGAAACCCAGTAGTTGTAGGGAGCTGTGTGATCATTTAGGACGATGGTATGGTCAGCTACGTACTCCCTCACCATCTTTCTGTAAAGATCAGCCCTACTCTGCCGAGACTGGGGACAGGTGACAGTGTCTTGCTGGGGTGACATAAAAAGTGGTTTGTGACTGTGGGAAGGGTCCAGAAAACAGTTCCTCAGAGTATGCCGGTTCAAATGCCAAATTTTCCTTGGAGGGGGCAGACTGGGGGGGGAGGAGGCTGAGGTGAGGAGCTGGAGGAGTGCCGATTTCGGTGACATGGGTGGACTGCGTGGAAAAAAAGTAGAACGTTATTGTAGCCCTAAGAAGGGCTGTTGGGTTCTTTGAGAATCACTCCTGCCTAACAGTAAGCTAATAGAACACCCTAACGCTTTCCCTGACCAGCAGCAGCTCTCTCCCTAGCGGCATCCAGACACAGAATGATCCGAGCAGCGCGGCCAGCGGCTAGTCTATCCCAGGGTCACCTGATCTGGCCAGCCAACCACTGCTATCGACGTGTAAGGGTACCACGTCATGCTGGGTGGAGTGCAGAGTCTCCTGGCTTGTGATTGGCTCTGTTTCTGGCCGCCAAAAAGCAAAACGGCGGGAGATGCCATTTTCTCGAGCGGGCGAAGTATTCGTCCGAGCAACGAGCAGTTTCAAGTACGCTAATGCTCGAACGAGCATCAAGCTCGGACGAGTATGTTCGCTCATCTCTAGTTACTACACTTTCCTATAAGTAATTATAGTGTCATCAGAATCTGTGGACAGGAAATAAGATCCTAGTCAGTCTACTTCCCCCTCTTACAGCCGTTATGATATTCCCTCATTTGTTCCCAATCTGCTTCTTCATCTGACATCTATAAACACAGACAAGCTCCCAGTCAGTCTCCTCCTTCCTCTGGAAGTTGTACATATATTTTCCAATATATCTCCGGTCATTCTTCCTCCTCATTGGCAGCTGCCGATATAATGTCTGCAAGAGATTCCCATTTCTTCCACGTAAGTTCTTATTACCTCCCCTAACCGCAGCGGCAGCTGAAATATTGTCCCGACTCCCCATTGGTTTCCTGATCAGTCCACTTCCCCTACCAGGAGCTGCCAGGTGATTAACTCACAAGAGGTGGTGAGGAAGCAAATGTATACTAGGAGCACAGGTACTACCACAGGAAGTTATTAACAGCCCCCACCTGCATCCCCCCACCTGCATCCCCCCCCCTGCATCCCCCCCCCCGCACCCCCCCCCCGCCACCCCCCCCCGCCATCCCCCCCACCTGCATCCCCCTTACCTCTGTAACATTTTAGGGAGAACAATCCTGGTCATCTGAAAAATACAAGAATGGGATCACATGTCAGAACAACACTCTACATCACCCTGCTGGAGGAGGGGCAGACTCATAGCTCCTACTTCTGTCTACATCACCCTTCAGGGGGAGGAGCAGTGTCATAGCTTCTCCTTCTGTCTACAGCACCCTTAAGGGGGAGGAGCAGAGTCATAGCTCCTCCTTCTGTCTACATCACCCTTCAAGGGGAGGAGCAGTGTCATAGCTTCTCCTTCTGTCTGCATCACCCTGTATTTTGAGGGGCAGACTCATAGCTTGTCGTTCTGTCTGTATCACCCTGCAGGGGGAGGGGCAGATTTATAGCTCCTCCTTCTGTCTGTATCACCCTGCAGGGGGAGGGGCAGATTCATAGCTCCTCCTTCTGTCTGTATCACCCTGCCGGGGGAGGGGCAGGCTCATAGCCCCTCCTACTGTATGTATCACCCTGCAGCAGAAGTGGATTATAATACAGGCGGTTTCGGCTCAAGCCTTCTAGAGGGCCCATGGGCACAGAATCACTCACTAAATTTTATACTGAGCAGGACTTTCACCCAGGAAATCCTCATACATCTGTTCCAGCTCTCAAAACACATGTGCACAAGAAGAGCCATTTCAGGACCTTTGAAGGTCCTCTAAAAGTCCTGAAACCGCAGACTGGTCTTAATCTGACCCTGCCCTGCAGGAGGACGGGCAGACTTATTGCTCCTCCTTCTATCTTTATTACCCTGCAGGAGGAGGGGCAGACTTATTGCTCCTCCTTCTATCTTTATTACCCTGCTGGGGGAGGGGCAGACTTATTGCTCCTCCTCCTATCTTTATTACCCTGCAGGGGGAGGGCAGACTCTTTTTCTAGTTTGATTACTTACTTGCACCATGGATAGGATATTGCAGTTTAGGATGTCATCTATTTTCTGGAAATGGAAACAAAATATAAGTTATTTCTGGAAGTGGGTGCAATTCAATAACCCTAAAAGTCTTCCTGCCGGTGTCAGAGAGTGTCCCCACATATCCACCAGATGTTTCTCTAGCTTTAGCAATGACTAAAGTTTTACCTTGATGGTGCTGGGATCTAATGATAACTCTTGTGGTATTACATTTTTCATACTTTGTAATATATTATCTTATTTGTAACTGTGTAACCTGTGGCCGGGGCTTCTGAGTTTCAGCCCCACTTTAGTGACGGACTTGACTCAGTGCCTTCCGGTCAGAGGATGTGTGTATATATGATTGAGCAGATGCTATGATTAAGGCCATTTAATATTCTTTTTGCCCGAAATGCGTCGGGTGGCGACATCCATCTGTCTGTTTTTATAATATGTATCAATAATCTAAGCTAATATTTTTTTCTGCGGAGCTGGGACCGTTCCTTCATATCTAGTGTGCTGCAGTTATTAGGCTTTCCCTTATGTCAGATATTGGGGTCTACAAGAATGCACTAGATTGTGTTTCCTGGCCCTTGTATTGCAGGCAGAGAAGCCACACCTCCCAACCGTCCCGGATCCAGGGGGACAGTCCTGCACATAGGGCACTGTCCCGCACGGGGGGAGGTCAGGCCGGGACATCACCTCTATAAATGTTGGAGTTGGACAAATTGCTATTGTGATACTAGAAAACCATTGGCTCCATCTGCATCACCCCCGGGTCTCTGCCGTATCTGTACACAGCAGTGATGTCATCACAAAGCTCCTGCCGGGTGCTGCTGCAGTACAGTTGGGTGGAAGAGGAGGCAGGACAGCAGCAGGGAACAGGAAAAGGCGAGTACACATTGGGGCTCATTTACTAAGGGTTTCGAATCGCGCACTTTCATCAGGTTTTCCGACGATTTCACGGCTTTCACGCGTCAGAAATCGGGTTTGTGTCGCAAGACAATGGACTTACATGCACCGGGAAGAAGAAGGTGAACTCCGGCGGACCTGAGCGCAGCAGCGACACATGCTGGATATCGGGTGCACGACCTTAGTGAATCCCGGCAGACCCGAATCCTCGTCAGACAACGTGCCGAAGGATCGCGACTGGACCGGGTAAGTAAATGAGCCCCATTGTTTTTATGCAACAAAAAAAGGGGTCATAAAATGGGGATCAGAGATGGGGGCACAATAAGAGAGGGGGGCACAAAGGGGGTAGCGGGGGGGGGGGAAAAAAAAAGGGGGGGGGAGAGAGGGGGGGGGGGGGGGGGGGGGGGAACAATAAGAAGGGGAGCAGAGATGGGGGCCCCATTAAAAGGGGGAACATATAACGGGCATAATAAGACTTTTTCATTAATCTGGCGCCCCCTGCACGCTACACAGGCAAACTGCACATAGTACAAACTACTCTTAGACTGCACAGATGGACAATGTTTTTTTTTGCTGTGGGGGGGGGGGGGGGGGGAGTATATTTTTTGAGAGCTCCCATATAATACAGATCTCACCTTTTTAATGTTGGGAACTTCCAGAAATCTTGCTAGGTCATTGGTGTAACTCATTCCAACATTATTCACTGTCGTAAGAGAAAACACTCATCAAAGAAGAAACAGAACCACCTCCGTGTGAAGCTCGTTTCCTCCAAAAACCTGAGAGCTGAGCTGCAATGCCTGGTATGTAGATACATTAAACATTTCATGATTTTCAGTCCTTCATTGGCTTAAGTCAATCTACTCTGGAGAAGTCTCAGGTCCTCGGCATAAATCTAGAAACAATATTACCTGGACTTCACAGAAGACCTGGCTCTTCTCCGACCTGAGTGAAGTTGGCCCCCCCACCTTGTTCAAATCAAACAAAATTGGTGTCAAACGTTTGTGCCGGTTTGTGCAGCAGAAATTTTCGTTTGTGCCGCTATCATTTTTAAGATATTAATGAAAGTTTCCAGAGGTCACCAGAGGTCAACCAGCCCCCCCACATTGCCCAAATCAAACAAAACTGGTGCCTAACAATTCTGCTACGTTTGTGCTGCTCACATTTTTGTTTGTGCTGCTTTTGTTTTGAATATATGAACAAAAAATGAAAGGTGGCTTCTCCTGGAGGGGATCCCCCAGTGCTGGTCTCCTGCTGCACCCCTGTAATTCTGTACAGTATCCCCCTCAGACACACTGGTGATACTTTGCAGCATTACATGGGGGACACTTGTCTGTAGTTTCTGCAAAATTCTGCAAAGTTCTGAGCTCTTTGCTTTGAGCTGAAGATTTTGCAGAATGTTTTGTAAATAGAAGGTGATGCACTGTAAATAGAGTCTGCAGCTCCTGTCTGCAGAGTATCTCATGTCTGTATTATATGTTCTAGTGTATGCAGTGTCTGGTTGAGCTTTGCTGCTAGAAATGAGCTGTTCTGCAAAGGGGCTCAGTGCTTTCTTCTCAGATAACGCCATCTTCGGGCTGGAGTGTTTTTGCGCCCGTTTTTGTGCCTAAATGAAAACGTTGCAAGTGATGAATATCATTAGGCGCAGCAAAACATCTGGATTGGTAAAATAGATGAGGGAAAGCTGGTTATTTTTGCTGCGTGGCTAGTTTCGTGTTTAGTTGCAAAAATGGCGCAAAAACGGTGCGCCTGAATGAAAAGGCACAAAAACAACAGAAAAAACGAGTGATACATGTGTCCCATAGTGTTAAAGCCACATAGGAGATAGGCCTCAGCCTATTTCGATGATATCATCATCATCTTCAGCCATGACTGGGAGAGTCACTTGGCCCAGGTACAGGCCGTAGTAAACTGTCTAAGGGCAGCCGGCTTGACGGCAAACCCCAAGAAATGTGCGGTGGGGTATGTGATCAGTCAAGGCATAATTAAACCTCAGGTCAACAAGATCCACCTTATCCAGGGTTGGCCTCAACCAATGAGCACCAAACAAGTCAGGGCGTTCCTGGGCATTGTTGGGGAACTACAGACAGTTTATACCAAACTTTGCCACAGTATCCGCTCCCCTGAAAATCTGTCATGGTGCGATGGAATGAACAGGCAGAAGGTGCTTTAGAGGCATTAAAGTAATGGGAAGCGACACATGCAGGATCTCGAGCGCACCATCTTGGTGAATCGCGCCGGACTTCATCCTTGTCGGACATTCCGGATCGTGGATCGTGACAGGACTGGGTAAGTAAATGTGCCACATTGTCCGGACTTAGCATCCACATTCTGACATGTTGTCCATTCAGCTCCATTCCTTACCAGTCTCCAGATGTCTCCTAGCTGTCACTTAATGGAAAACATCTTGTTTACATAGAAAAAGCTGAAAATCCACACAGACCGGTCCTTGTTTTCGCACAGTTTTACTGCGTTTCATGGTATCCGTGTAGGTAACACAGCAGTGCATCTACCTCAAAGCTGCTGACAACTTTCTCTTAAATTGACTTCAGTAAAAGTCAAATTAATCTGATTTGTTCTGAACCCAAATTTCAGATAACCCCTAAAGCAATAAACGACAACATACATTGTTCTGTAATTTTGATCACCCGTGTACATATTGATGGAGGTCACATTTCAGCAGCCAAGGATGTGGAGCTGTGCGCATGCAGTACATCCATACATCACTTATACTCCAAGACCCTCCCTGCTGCTCCCTTCCTATTAAGATGCTTGAATGTGGTAATTGGAAAATGGAGAACAATTCACCTAAATGTGAAGATGCAAAGAAGAAAATCATTTCAAGAAAAGTCAAAACCGAAACATTGGGGCAGATTTACTTACCCGGTCCATTCGCGATCCAGCGGCGCGTTCTCTGCGTTGGATTCGGGTTCGGTCGGGATTTATTAAGGTAGTTCCTCCACCGTCCACCAGGTGGCGCTGCTGCACTGAAAAACATTGGAACGCGCTGGAGTTCACCGGCTCAGGCTGAGTGAAGGTAAGTGCAAGCTCCGCAACAGATTTTTTGTTTTAAATGCGGCGGTTTTTCCTAATCCGTCGGGTTTTCGTTCGGCCACGCCCCCCGATTTCCGCCGCGTGCATGCCAGCGCCGATGCGACACAATCCGATCGCGTGCGCCAAAATCCCGGGGCAATTCAGGGGAAATCGGCGCAAATCGGAAATATTCGGGTAACACGTCGGGAAAGTGCGAATCGGGCCCTTAGTAAATGACCCCCATTGTGATATGTCTATTAACATTTCATTACATGCTGCAATTTTTATGTATTCATCTCTCTCATAAATGGAACCTGTCACAAAATAAACTACCAGTCCCCTCAGGTAGGGTATAACATACCCTAAAAAAAAGTCTCCTCCACAATCAGGCAAATATGACTCTTTTCATTCCATTTTCACACGAGTCAAGATTAGAGGCTGCAGAGGTAATGTCACTTCAGAAGCCCCTGTCTTCTATTCTGTAGTACATAGAAACTTGATTTTTGTTTCAAATTGAAGATAAGCTTATGGTTCTGTGAGGAACAGATCTGGACATTCAGGGAGTTAAAAAAGAGTCGGGAACTGGATCTTTATCTGTAAATTGCATTCTATAGAACAGTAGTCCTATATAACACAACATATGGGCTTCAGAAGTGACACTGCACCTGCAGCCTCTAATCGTGACTCGTCTCATGTGAAAATGGGACAAGAAGAGTCATATTTGTCTGACTATTTATCTCATATTTGTCTATGTATTCCTTCCAACTTCTTCCTATCTTCTAGCTATCTATTATCTACTCATATTTGTCTCCCTATCTACTGTATTTATCATCTATCTATTGTTTTATCTCTCATTAGGGTAGATAGACCATATGTGCATCCTGGCTATCTGCGTAATGGCCCGCCGCCCTCTGAAAGCAGCTTTGTACAGTTTATAAAATTGCACGTGGGGTCTCTGGTAGTGAAATGATTCACAATTAGCAGCAGATTATGGATTATGAGAAATATGAGTGAAGGCTTCTTGATAATCCATGGGAAAGGAAGTGACAGATGCTTCTATTATGTGTCTGCACTGTAACTGTACTGCCTCATACATAGCTGACTATTTTATCTTCTTTACTATCTATTTATCTATCTATTATCTTTCTATCTATCTACCGTAAGAAAAGATCCCAAGAGAAAATGGGTAAACAAAAATAAAAAGCGGGTGCACGCCTAAGAGGGCCGGGCATCAGGTCCTTCAGTTATAAAGACAAAGGGAAAAAAGGCAGCACACCAGATTGTAGTGAAAAAATACCTTAGTGGATTTATTCCTTGTGAAAGAGCAACGTTTCAGCTCCAAACAGTGAGAAAGGATCACTGTTTGGAGCCGAAATGTTGCTCTTTCACATGGAATAAATCCACTAAGGAATTTTTTTACTACAATCTGGTGTGCTGCCTTATTTTCCCTTTGTCTATCTATCTATCTATCTCATATCTATCTATCTACATATGTATCTATCTATTATCTATCTCTATCTATCTATCTATCTATCTATCTATCTTCTATCTTCTCATATCTATCTATCTATCTATCTATCTTCTCATATCTATCTATTTATCTATCTATCTCTATCTATCTATGTTCTATCTATCTATGTATCATCTATCTTCTATCTTCTTCTATCTATCTATATCTATCTATTTATCTATCTATCTATCTATCTATCTATCTCATATCTATCTATTTATCTATCTATCTATCTATCTATCTATCTATCTATCTGTCTATCTATCTATCTATCTATCTATCTATCTATCTATCCATCTATTCTTCCATCTGAATATTTATCTATCAATTTTTCACAGCAGAAACCAAGTCCCATATTCTAAGCCTGTAAATATCTACAGGTATTTCTCATGCAAAAATGGAATTCATTCCTACACCATATATTGGCCCACGCAGGGATGGGTCTTCATGAAATATATTCCACTGTTGCATGAAATGCTGGTGGAGGACTTCTATTCATCTACTGCTCCATATCTATCTATCATTATATCTATCTATCTATCATTATATCTATCTATCATCTATCTATCACCTGTCATCTATCTATCTATCTCATATCTATCTATCTATCTATCTATCTATCTATCATTATATCTATCTATCTATCTATCTCATATCTATCTATCTATCATTATATCTATCTATCTATCTATCTATCTCATATCTATCTATCTATCTATCCATCTATCATATCTATCTATCTATCTATCTATCTATCTATCTATCATCTATCTATCTATCTATCTATCTATCTATCTATCTCATATCTATCTATCTATCATCTATCTATCTATCTATCTATCATCTATCTATCTATCTTCTATCTATCTATCTATCTATCTATTCTATCTCATATCTATCTATCTATCATTATATCTATCTATCTATCTCATATCTATCTATCTATCTTCCATCTATCATATCTATCTATCTATCTATCTATCTATCTATCTATCTATCTATCTATCTATCATTATATCTATCTATCATCTATCTATCACCTGTCATCTATCTATCTATCTATCAATCTATCTATCTATCTATCTCATATCTATCTATCTATCTATCTATCTATCATTATATCTATCTATCTATCTATCTATCTATCTATCTATCTATCTATCTATCTATCTATCTATCATCTATCTATCACCTGTCATCTATTTATCTATCTATCTATCTATCTATCTATCTATCTATCTATCTCATATCTATCTATCTATCTATCTATCTATCTATCTATCTATCTATCTAAGGTTTAGGAAGAGGCAGCACTCCAAAGGTAGTTTCAAAAAAGTGGGGTGTCTTTATTCCATGAGCGACGTTTCAGCTCCTTACGAGCCTTTTTCAAGCATGCTTGAAAAAGGCTCGTAAGGAGCTGAACGTCGCTCATGGAATAAAGACCCCCACTTTTTTGAAACTACCTTTTGGAGTGCTGCCTCTTCCTAACCTTATATTGCAGTCCCCCTGCCTGGGGACTTACGGACTTGCCCCCACCGGAGTTGCTGTGCTGCTCTAAACTTTCCTTTTCTTCTATCTATCTATCTATCTATCTATCTATCTATCTATCTATCTATCTATCATTATATCTATCTATCTATCTATCTATCTATCTATCTATCATTATATCTATCTATCTATCTATCTCATATCTATCTATATATCTATCTATCATTATATCTATCTATCATTATATCTATCTATCTATCATTATATCTATCTATCTATCTCTCTCTATCCATCCATCTCTCACTCTCTCTCTATCCATCCATCTCTCTCTCCATCCATCCGAATAAGGCTCACTTTGAGCCAAAATGTTGCAGCATCCTGTGCATATGGAATAAAAGGACCACTAATTCATCCATATTTGGACTCTTTGGAGCTCTGCTTATTTTCTATTTTTGGATCTATCTATGTATCTCTCTCTATCTGTCTATGTTTGGAATAAACTCGTCAGCTTTTTGGATTCAATGGAATGGTTTTGCTGTATCATTTTTTTCAAAACATATTTGCACCCTTCCCACTCTTTTGGGATCTTTTAACACAGTGTTGCTGTGGTTCGGGCACAGGTTAAAGTGCAGCTCTGTGGCAGGATGGACCTTGCATAGAACCGAGCCAGCGCACAATGCACCCAACAATTGCAACCACACTGCCAGAGCCTCCTGATAGATCCAATGGGTGCAAGGGGTGGGGTGTGTTTCATACATGTCTTTATCTTTAGTTTTCTCCTTATCTACATATCCTCCACATATTTCACCATCATAGTATCATAGTATATAAGGCTGGAAGGAGACGCAAGTCCATCAAGTCCAACCTTTAAGAATTAAATAAATGTTTTATCCCCATAACCCGTGATATTTTTTCTCTCCAGAAAGGCATCCAGGCCTCTCTTGAACATGTACATAGAGTCTGCCATAACAACCTCCTGCGGCAGAGAGTTCCACAGTCTCACTGCTCTTACAGTAAAGAACCTTTGTCTATGGTGATGGTAGAATCGCCTCTCCTGTAGGCGTAGAGGATGCCCCCTTGTCCTGGTCACGGGCCAAGGTATAAAAAGATCTTTGGAGAGATCCTTGTACTGTCCGTTCAGGTATTTGTACATTGTAATGAGGTCTCCCCTCAGTCGTCTTTTTTCTAAACTGAATAATCCCAAATTTTTTAATCTGTCAGTGTATTCTAGTTCCCCCATTCCCCTAATAATCCTGGTTGCTCTCCTCTGCACCCGTTCCAGCTCTACTATATCCTTTTTATACACTGGTGCCCAAAACTGTACACAATATTCCATGTGTGGTCTGACCAGGGATTTGTATAAGGGCAAAACTATGTCTTTATCATGAGAATCTATTCCTCTCTTGATACATCCCATTATTTTATTTGCTTTAGCAGCAGCCGCCTGGCTCTGGTCACTAAAATTAAGTTTACCATCCACCAATACCCCCAAGTCCTTTTCAGCTCCAGTTTTACTAAGTAACTGACCGTTTAGAACATAATTATACTTTTAGTTTCCATGGCCCAAGTGCATAACTTTACATTTATCTACATTAAACCTCATCAATCATTTCTCTGCCCATCCCTCAAGCTCCCACAAATCCCTCTGTAATGCTAAACTATCGACCTCAGTATTTATTACTTTACACAGCTTAGTATCATCTGCAAATATTGAAACTTGACTGTGTAAACCCACTACAAGGTCATTAATAAAAATATTAAAAAGAAGTGGCCCCAATACTGACCCCTGTGGCACTCCACTGGTAACATCAACCCTATCTGAGAATGTGCCATTAATGACCACCCTCTGTTTTCTATCACTAAGCCAATTACTTACCCAAATACACAGATTTTCTCCTATTCCCAGCAGTCTCATTTTATATACCAAACATTGTGGCAGCATTTATATGATGGTATGAGCACATAAAGATTGTATAGGCCAGCATCACACTACAAATGGCATCTCACCACTCTCTCTCTATATATCATAGTATCATAGTATATAAGGCTGGAAGGAGACGCAAGTCCATCAAGTCCAACCTTCAAGAATTAAATAAATGTTTTATCCACATAACCTGTGATATTTTTTCTCTCCAGAAAGTCATCCAGGCCTCTCTTGAACATGTACATAGAGTCCGCCATAACAACCTCCTGCGGCAGAGAGTTCCATAGTCTCACTGCTCTTACAGTAAAGAACCTTTGTCTATGGTGATGGTAGAATCGCCTCTCCTCTAGGCGTAGAGGATGCCCCCTTGTCCTGGTCACAGGCCTAGGTATAAAAAGATCTTTGGAGAGATCCTTGTACTGTCCGTTCAGGTATTTGTACATTGTAATGAGGTCTCCCCTCAGTCGTCTTTTTTCTAAACTGAATAATCCCAAATTTTGTAATCTGTCATTGTATTCTAGTCCCCCCATTCCCCTAATAATCCTGGTTGCTCTCCTCTGCACCCGTTCCAGCTCTACTATATCCTTTTTATATACTGGTGCCCAAAACTGTACACAATATTCCATGTGTGGTCTGACCAGGGATTTGTATAAGGGCAGAACTATGTCTTTATCATGAGAATCTATTCCTCTCTTGATACATCCCATTATTTTATTTGCTTTAGCAGCAGCCGCCTGGCTCTGGTCACTAAAATTAAGTTTACCATCCACCAATACCCCCAAGTCCTTTTCAGCTCCAGTTTTACTAAGTAATTGACCGTTTAGAACATAATTATACTTTTTGTTTCCATGGCCCAAGTGCATAACTTTACATTTATCTACATTAAACCTCATCAACCATTTCTCTGCCCATCCCTCAAGCTTCCACAAATCCCTCTGTAATGCTAAACTATCGACCTCAGTATTTATTACTTTACACAGCTTAGTATCATCTGCAAATATTGAAACTTGACTGTGTAAACCCACTACAAGGTCATTAATAAAAATATTAAAAAGAAGTGGCCCCAATACTGACCCCTGTGGCACTCCACTGGTAACATCAACCCAATCTGAGAATGTGCCATTAATGACCACCCTCTGTTTTCTATCACTAAGCCAATTACTTACCCAGATACACAGATTTTCTCCTATTCCCAGCAGTCTCATTTTATATACCAACCTTTTATGTGGCACGGTGTCAAATGCCTTTGAAAAGTCCAGATATACAACATCCACAGCGTCCCCCAGATCCAGTCTTGAACTTACCTCCTCGTAGAAACCAATCAGATTAGTCTGACAGGACCGATCTCTCATAAACCCATGCTGACGCTGGGTTATAAGGTTGTGCACAGTGAGATACTCCAGGATAGCATCTCTAATAAACCCCTCAAATATTTTCCCCACCACAGCAGTTAGACTCACGGGTCTGTAGTTTCCAGGATCGCTATTTGATCCTTTGAATCATCTATCTATCCATTTATAAATCTATCTCTCAATTCAAATTCAATTCAATGAAGCTTTATTGGCAGGAACAAATACAAGCTAGCACTGCCAAAGCATTTATACAATAAGGGATTGTGGCGAATAAGGTGGGGTGCAGGGTCATGGGGAACATTATGAAGGGGGTCATGGGGTGTGGGATTTTATTATAGTCTATCTTTGATCTTTTATCTATTATCATATCTCCTCTCTTTTAAAATCTATACAATCATCATCTAAATTCTAATGGCCATCCTCCTAACTGATAAATATCTTTCTATCTTATATCTATCTATCCATCCAGCTATCATCACTCTATTATCTACCTATTGATTTACACATCTCATCTATATTCAAGTCTCTTCCCATTTAGCTCTATTTCTTTCTATTATCTATGTAAAGATCTATAATTCTAATATCACTTGAACTACACATACATCTTCATCTCTCCATGTACAGATTTCTATTTAGATATAACTTTTTATAGCAATGTTCTATCTATCCACCTCAAAGAAGCTTTATTGGCAGGACAACATACAGTTTAGCATTGCCAAAACATTTATAAAATATTGGATTGTGGGGGATAAGGTGGGGTACAGGGTCATGGGGTACAGGATGAATGGGGACATAGGGTTTGGGGGGTTATTATAGTCCATGACATCACATGTCTCTCAATCTATGGAAGTCTCATCTGTCTATCTATCTATCTATCTATCTATCTATCTATCTATCAAGATAGCAGTTATCACTTTTAGATATATTTTTGGAGTGCCGCTTTTGTCATGTTCCATCTATCTCTCTACCAATCATCACTAGCTGTTCTCTATTTCCTCTGTGTATCTATCTCATATCTATTAAGACCCAAAACATCCCAAAAGAACAAAGTCCCACTTGGGCCAAATCTCGAGAGATCTCCTAGTCACATAATAATGAGACCTAACTTATGATTAATCACTATCTCATATCTATGCAGCACTATTCTATCTACATATCTATCTATCTATCTCCTATCTATCTATCTATCTATCTATCTAATATCTATCTATCTATAATCACTAGGTGTTATTTATGTATATATCTATCTTAGATAGATAAAACATTGCTACCTATATATATATCTTCTCTCTATTATTACTAGCTGTTCTGTATCTATGTATCTATCTAGCAATGTTCTATCTATCTATCTATCTATCTATCTATCTATCTATCTATCTATCTCCACCCATTGGTTTGAAGCCTGAGTCCATTTAGGGTATGTCGCCATGCCACTCTCTAGCCTGCTGCCGCTGCCTCTGCATGCCATCCCCTATAGTGTCAGGGTCAATTATTGGATGTTTTAGATGCTATCTAGCTTCATTCTGTCACTCTGTCATGGCCATGCTGTTACCCATAATTTTGGCATAATGGTGCGATTAAGCAGCCTCAGAGGCATCCATGCATGCTGCCCCTGCTGTTTCCTGTCCGACGATGCACTTTCGTGAGTTGGGACCGGGTAAAGTAAATGTTGCCCCATTAACATCATCTGCAGGAGGCATTTCTGTTGCTTCGATGGCAGTTAGCAACCAATCAAAGCTCAGCTTCTGTTTTGTCCAAGGTTATTAGATGAGCTCTGGTTTTGGTTGGTTACTATAGGTAATGATTATGTCAGATTATGTGTGAGGGTAATATGGATAAAGATAGAAGAGGACAGACAGACAGATATAGAGAGACATAGAGAGAGAGGACGATAGACAGAAAGAGAGGGAATGATAGAAGACAGAGAAATCTTAGAGATAGAATAGAGTTAGAGCTAGAGAGAGTTAGATTTAGATAGAGATAGCTATAGATAGAGTAGCCTGCGATAGATAGATGATAGAATATAGATAGATAGATCGATAGATAGATAGATAGATAGATAGATAGATAGACACTAAATCCTATAGAGAGATAGATAGTATGAGAGATAGATAGATAGGATAGATATGAGATGATGATAGATGATGATAGATAGATAGATAGATAGATAGAAAGATATATAGATAGATAGATAGATTAGATAGATAGAGAGATATAGATAGATGAGATAGAATACACCATATATTTGTTATAGCTACGAGCAGTTATATACTATCCCAACAATGCCGTGGGCTACAGCAGTTATAATAAAATTGTGCATTGTGGACAGGAATGTATGATATTTTAGCACTTGAATTGCGTATATGAATTATATTTATAATATGTAGGGTGCATTTGTTCTGTCATGTCTCCCATCTCTGTGACTCATATTTAATTGTGTGATTCTTAATTATTTATGTATTATGTTTTATTCTTCTTTGGAAGATTTGCTTTTCGTAGGCGTGTGAGGGTTTGACGCTCCATCCTGCTTATATGTCGAGTAAAATGCTGCGCAAATACGTGTGATATGGTGGATGTGCTATTTTTTGTGTATTCTATTTGTGTTATGGCTTTCTTGCTATACAATTCAATATCTATCAGGCTTGCAACATTGTAAAAATGGGGGACTTTGTCCACCTACATCCACATGAATCTAGATCCCCAATTGTAATACAACACACTGGAGCCTCACTACTGTCACAACACTTTTATCCAAATTACATCTTGTCCATATCCATAGCTTGGGGCCCAAAACCCAAAATCTGTGACCTGCTTTTTGACATCGTTCTGTTAGATATACCATTACCACTTCTGGGTTCAGGAGGTGTTATAACAACTGTTTACTAGAAAATTGCCTTATTTGAGGGGGGCTTTGTCCCATTGTCAAGACTTCGTAATGTGGACTTTGTCAAAATTAATTAGACTTTCCACTGATTCCCAGAAACATCATCGGAGAGCAGGATTGATTGCTACCATGGTACTATACAATCTGTTTAAAATAAAGTTAAAAGTTTGAATATTAAAAATAAATAACAAGTAAAAATCATAAAGCAGTAAGTGTATTACCATGTCCCAAAGCCCAATCAAAAAGATATTACACAAATAGCGCCCAAATGTTGATACCACTTTTCACCATTTCTCCAAGAATATGGTGAATAAAAACAATAATCAAACTGTCATATAGGTCCCAAACTGACATATAAATAAAATGCAGTGCATACCTATCAAAAACTACACCTAATAGCTCTGTACACCAAATTGTTTAAAAAGTTATTGGTACTTGTAACCCATAAATAAGGTATCCCTGTGATCATACCGACCCAAGATAAAGGGGAAGTGTCATTTGAATGCAGAATGGAAGCAGTTAAAACAGAGCTGAAAAGAAAACACACCCAAAGTTTTTTTTGTCATTTCAAACACGAGTTGCACATTTTTTTGCAGCTTCCAAATCCATGAAATATGAATGGCGCCCAATAAAAGCCACAATTTGTCCCGCAGAAAGGAAAACAAGCCCCAAAGAAGTAGATAACACTCTCGTTAAAGGAAAAATAAAAAAAGTTAGTCACTTTTGGAATGAGGGGAAGTATAAATCAGAAACACAAAAAAACGAAAAAGTGACTGCAGTCATATGAGGGTACAAAAAAAATTAGATTTGGGTGCGTGTGTGTGGGAGGGATGTAATCTTCATACTTCCAGTGGCCATGTCAGTGACACACACCATGAGAGGGTAATATACCCCACATGCCTATTGATTTCTTATGACGTGCATTCCACTGTACGGCGCCCCTGCGACCAATATCACGGGTCACAGGCACTCCCCTGTACCTCTGTGTGCCCCAGCAGGAAGCCACCTTTCCCGGTTCCAGTGGTGTCCTGCGATGCACGTTCCGTCTCTTAAGGCACCAGCTCTGTAGAAATTGAAAGGGCCAGCGCATAATTGCGGAGGGCCAGCTGCCTGCCTGTCAAATTCCAGCCCCTTCCATGTCCCCTGCTGGATTCTCTGGCTTGTGGCCTAGAAGAAAGCTGGTTCCATGTTCTGTGCTGGTTTTTGTGATTTCCCATTGTGAACCTCGGTTCAGTTCCAGACTACGTTTTTTCACTGCCTGCCTGACCTCATTGATACGTCCTGCGCAGCCAGCTCGACCTCCTGCATGTCCCCGACCATGAGTCGGACAAAGGCCGCGCCTGTGGAACGAACCCTGGTTGGACCATGCCGCAGCAAGTCCAACCCGCTTTGCGGTGGGCTGGTGAAAAACCAGGGCGTACCACTTAGATCTGACCCAGTGCCACGTACTTACATCGTCGCGGTGGTACAGAGCATCCACTACCACTGATCCTGACAGTCACTAAGTGAACAGAATGCCCGTCCATGACTGTCTCTATGTGTCCGCCTCAACAGCTACTTCCTTTAGGGGTGAATACATTGTAAACACTACTTTTACAGCCGTTTTCTTTTACCGATTGTCTTACCTATCTCTTGACCTTTCCGCAGACACACACTACTTCAACCAGTGCATCGATACTCCTCTTTTCTGTGCCGGCTAGAACATGTTCCATCCACTTTCTCCATTCAGAACATTTCCTTCTATTTTGCCACTTCATCATTATAAAATTTTGCAGATTCATATAAATTTATATTTAGTCACGATGTCATTAGCGTCTTTCTATCGTAAAGGCATCCAATTTTTTTATTCTCTCCCCAAAAAATTCGCCTGATTGCTTCGGAGCATTGGCCTACTTCCGTGTAAACTTAGCTCGGCATTATATTCTGTTCCTTTATTAATCAATTGGTATTGTCTTAATATCGCATAGTCACTTCATAGATATAATTTCCTGAATTAATGTAAGTTTCTTGAGTTTAATAAGGGAAGAGATTGCTCCCTACTCAGCTCCATTCTACCATCGGAAACAACACGACTTCATTTCAGACTTCAACTGAAAATAGTTATATTTAATGAGCTCAGATTATGATTTATATCCTTAAAACTGATTATAAGTAGTTTCAAGAGAAAGTAGAGGTGTGTGAATTGTCTTCTGCTGCAATTTTCCTGCTTTCTGTGATAATTTACATATAATTTGGTGGCTGGTCACTGTTTAATTTAATGATAAAATGAATAAAATTTTAGGTTTTTTAATTCTATAATTTTGTGTGGATCCATTAAGGGTGTGGTGATTAGGTGATTAATTCACATAAAACAACAATTGGGCACGACTTGGCTGTGGTTAGCACTACAGCCTTACAGCGCTGGGGCCATGAGTTCAAGTCCATATAGTGTCACACTCTGTAAAGAGTTTGTATGTTCTCTCTGTGTTGCTTGAGTTTCCCCCACACTCCAAAAACATACGGTAAGTTTGATTAGTTGTGAGCCCCATGGGACAGGGACTGAAGGTGTAGCGCTGCAGAATCTGTGCGCGCATATAAATAAAGGAATTCATTAGAATGGATCTTTATTTCCACCCCCATATAAGAGCCTATACTACAGCAAATTACTTACTTAGAGGGGTTATCTAGTTAGGCAGATTAGGAGTTAGGTCATTTGTCAGGATTTCTTTTTGTCAGCAGGACTGGCAGTTTCACGAAAATTTTTCTCTGTGGACCCCAAAACCGTATTGTGCATTAAAACATTATTGCTGAGACCGATTTTCGGACTATAAAGGCGCACGGAGTATAAGGGCACATCAATAAATGCCTGCTAAAACATCTAGTTTCAATATAAGGAGCACTGGATTATAAGGCGCACCTTATTATAAGGATAAATGCCAGCAGGTGGCAGACCGGTGATCTATGCTTAAGGCAGCTGTTGTCTTTAAGTCACGGTTCATATTAAGGCGCAATGGACTATAAGGCGCACCTTTGAATTCGAGAAAAATAAAAGGATTTTTGGGCGCCTCTTATAGTCCGAAAAATACGGTAAAAGGTTCTTATTGGTGTTGTATCTATATTCCAATGTGCGATCCCTTAACAACTTGTGACATAATGTATGTCACACGTCTGTTAAGGGAGTATGGATAGGGCTCACAGGAAAAAAAACTGAGATCATGCTGGTTCTGATTGCAAGTGGTAATCTTTGGCTATGCCCGCCGCGCCATATCACTTTTATTAGCTTCTGTGATGTCCTAGGGAGTGAAGATTAGTTGCCCTGACAGCTTGGAGTCTTTATAGTTTCAACAAAGTTTTATTAATAGAAAAAGACAATAGTGCCTTAAATCGGTCACTGGCATAACATTTACCCATCACAGGGGTAACTCACAGAAATTATTGATACATAGCCAGTATATCAAAACAAACAGAACTTGCCCATTTGGAGCGCACGTTGTGAAGCAGTAAAATCCAGCCACAAGAAAAAATACTGCAAATGCATTCTTTTCTTTCGACCAATTTCACTGCTTTTGGATTATTTTCTGCTCCCAGTACCGACTTGCAAAAATAAATAACACTGCTACAAAGTACAAATTGTGGCGCAGATAAAAAAAAAACCCAAACAGCTTGTACACAGAAAATAAAAAGGTATAGATTTTTAAAAGTGGGCGGGGGGGGGTGGAATGGAATTTGAAATGGAAAATAACGAACAAAGGGCCAAGCCGCTTAGGGTTTAACAATAACTTTTTTCTTCAGACTGTTATCTGTTTCTCTTGTATCATCCTTTAAAATGTATTTTAATACAAGGTATTACTAGTTGGGGGTGGGCCATTCATCCCTGATACTGTCCAATCTGTTAGTCCGTGCTATCCTAACTTGGGACACGACCTTTGCAAAACAACAAGTTAGACCAAATTGTTAGTAAGATGATTCAGTGCTGCACTATTTGTAATATCAAGAAGTGGATCCTGGCCATTATATATAGTAACTCCACCGGCTTTTAGTAGGAATAACAGAATGATACAGCACGGAGTTATAGATACCGGAAAAGCGCAAAATCGGTTGAACAATTAAAAAAAAAGTTTAAAGGGGCTGACCAGAGACTTGAAAAACAAAAACTCTCCTCTCTAAGGGGCTGGTCACTAATACTAAGTATGGTACCTAAAAGATCAGCTATTAAAGTTGCGGGGCAGCCACGCAAACCCTACCAACCACTGATATGGGACTGGGATGGGGGAGTGCAGACAGCGATGACTACACGGCCTCTCCATCTGCCAGAGCCAGCAGAACACATGACAATATAGGATGTCCCAAGTCCTGCTGTCCATGGGCATGTGACCCCCCAAACTTAGCAGGGTAAGTATAATTGGTTGATCTATTAAGGTCTTTTAGTTACCCTATTAATTGTAGTGAGTGTTCAACGTCTGAAAGTTGAAATGTTGCCCATTTTCTGCTCATTTAGAGAGTCAGTCCTCACCACATGGCTGTATCACAACTCCCCTTTGAGCCTGAAGTGTGCCTCATGCACACGACTATAGGCTCATATGCTCATCCGGGCTGTCCCTGGGCATAGCATATGGGTGCAGGCGAGGGTGAGGAGATCTCTTACTTCTCCCCTCTCTATAAGAAATTGAGCAGCGCTATATTATGTTGCAAACCTCCCCCCCCCCCCCCATCACCAACCATGATTGGTGCCATAGACTCTATCAGAGATGTGATACAAATTGTGGTCTCATTTCACCTCCCTCCCCCCAGAACGGTAGTGTGTACGGGGCCTAAACACTGATGTCACAGGAGCGACGGGTGCTTTAAGGCGGCAGCTGTCACAATCAATGGCAGATGACTCTGCTCCTATATCTGATGCTTTTTCTGGTTTTCTATTTTGTAGACTCTTTTGGAAATGCAGGATTGCAATTTCTTTGATGAAGAATGGAAGAGGTTGGAAGTCCATTCTCTGTGTGAGCTGCTGTACTGTGGTCTGGTCCTTTCGTGTAAGTTCATACTTATTTGTAGCAGCTTCTATAGCAGTCATGATTAGAGAAGAATAACCTGGAGAAGTTCAGATAAATCAGCAAGGAGAATAGGCACAAGGGACAAGTAAATAACCAAAGTTGGTATCCTAAGCGCCAAGCCGTAAGATAATGTAATGCACAAATAAAGAAATGGATACAATAAATGAGAGGTAACCCAGATTTGTTACAGATATATAAAACAATGCACAAGAATGCGGACATAGGGGTTAATTTACTAAGGGTCGCAGAGCACAATTTCATGGACCTCTATCTGTTAGGGGATTGCAACGGCTTGGACAAGTGTCAGCAAGTGTCTGTGCTGCGATTTTGGCACGCGTGTAGTTTTCTGTCGCAGCTGCGCCGCTTCCACAAATTAGGGGGTGTGCCGTCGGACCATCCAACTGATTGATCGACTGAGCGACGGATAACTTTCAAATTGCGTTGAAAGACAATGCACTCCCATGCACCAGGAAGAAGAAAGGTGAACTCCGGGGGACCTGAGGGGGAAGTGACACATGCAGGATATCGGGACATGATGTTAGTGACATCGTGTCATCGGACAATGCATTTTCGTGAACTCCAGCAGCCGGGTAAGTAAATGTGCCCCAATAACTTGTAAGTAATACTCATCTATAATGAATAATTATATCCAGTTTTACTTTAGGAAATCAGTAATACAGTGTACAAAATGTAAAGAAGCTCTCATTCTTTCCCACATAGGGGCAGATTTAGACCTCATACATCCTCACAACTGCATGGGGCCCCAGAGACTTGCATCAGTGTTAGTCCCTTGATGTAAAGGCGATTCAATATAGGCAGTATGGGCGATCACCCGAGGCCCAAGGACCTTCAGGGGGTTGGCCAACCATACGCTCCATATCTTTCATCGTTAAATAATAAAAAATAATACTCTTTTATTATATGGCGCCACAGATCTTGCCAATCAGTCCCTGCCCTGTGGGGCTCACTATCTAGTCAAACTTACTGGTATGTTTTTTGGAGTGTGGGAGGAAACTGGAGGACCTAGAGGAAAACCACACAAAACACAGGAGAACATACAAACTCTTTGCAGATGTGACCCGGATGGGACTTGAACCCAGGATCCCGCGCTGCCAGGCTGTAGTGCTAACCACTGAGCCACCGTGCTTGCCCAATGGAGCAGAAGCTGTGGCCACATTGATTGCTATGTCTTGGGATCCACTTTCACTTCGTAAGAAGGAGTTTGCTGGGACCAACCTAGTGCTTTGGATGTGATCCTGCCTAAACCAAGAGGTAGAGGGGACCACTGCTCCAGCCCACATGTCAGTCACTGCTCAATAAAAGTATCACCCCCTAGTGACACCCCTAGTCCCTGCTCCTGCTGCTGAAGTGCAGGAAGAAATCTAGTGAGCCTAGCTGGAAGCCGTAATACGCAACCACAATGGTCATTTCTGCAATCCAACCCTGCCCCCCCTCTGTGTGTCGTTTAGTAGGAGCGTGTGGCTGCTTTGAGCACTACAGTTACCTTTACAAACCCCCTATCACCCTGCCATATCTTACCTTTAGTGCTGCTGAGTCGGAAGTGTCGGGAGGGAGGTCTGCAGGCAGCTGGAGCTCAGGGTGAGACCGTACTGAGGAAGCTGCACCCATCATGGAGAAAAGTTGTGGATCTGTGTGTAATGTCTACACTTTACGTATGTAAGGTCCAAATCTTAGATGAGTTAGTTATGTTGCGTGTTTGTTTATACTTCTAAACGTCTGAATAGAGATGAGCGAGCAATAAAGCTCTGGTACTCGTTATTCGAGACGAACTTTCCCGATGTCGATGCTCGTTTCGGTAACGAGCCCCATTGACAGTCAAGGGAGACTCGAGCATTTTTCAAGGGGACCAGGCTCTGCACAGGGAAGCTTGGCCAAAAACCTGGGAACCTCAGAAAAGGATGGAACACCACGGAAATCTCAGCTCCTCCTGCTCTATAACATGCTGCCTGCAGATAGGACACTATGTACAATCTGCTCAGCTCCTCCTGCTCTATAAAATGCTGCCAGCAGATAGAACACTATGTACAATCTGCTCAGCTCCTCCTGTTCTATAACATGCTACCTGTATATAGAACACTATGTACAATCTGCTCAGCTCCTCCTGCTGTATAACATGCTGCCTGCAGCTAGGACACTCTGAACAACCTGATCAGCTCCTCCTGCTCTATAACATGTTTAGAAATCCAAAAGGAAAAAACGATCCAGCGCATAAGATAATAAGTACCTCCAAGTTTTATTGTAAACTCCAGACAGGGCAATACATAGAGGAACGCACTACAGCACTGCGTCCAGATGGTAGGCTACAGGCTCAAGCCTACGCGTTTCGAGCGCATTGCACGCTCTTAGTCATGGCTAATGCACACCTGAATGCGGGAGACTGAAGTAGTATGCACGGGAAAGACGTCAGAGGGGGAGGAAACAAAGTCCTGCCCCCAACAATGACGCAACATGGAATTAAGGTGCGAGTCTGCCGCACAGGTGTGTTTACATCTTAATGCTTTAAAAACACATTTATTTTTATAATCTTTAAAATAGACAACTTTATAAACAAAACACGTGTTAACATTAAAATGTGGAATGGAGCGTGTGGCCCTTAAAGAGAAAGCAAGATGTAAAGATATAAATCAAGTATACTTTGAATAGAGCAGTGGGCTGAAGGTGATAGTATGGAAATAACAACCCTTATAATCCTTGTATGTAAACTAATGTATGTGTATACACATGAGGGGTGAATATTTGTTTTCTTGCCTTTCCAGGTACGGGGAGGGCGGTACATAGCTGGGCATATCTATACAAATGGGAGTAGGAGCGTGTTCAGACTGGAGAATATGCTTATGTGCACTATATGCTGTAAGGACTAGAGATGAGCGAGCACTAAAATGCTCGGGTACTCGTTATTCGAGACGAACTTTTCCCGATGCTCGAGTGCTCGTCTCAAATAACGAGCCCCATTGAAGTCAATGGGAGACTCGAGCATTTTTCAAGGGAACCAAGGCTCTGCACAGGGAAGCTTGGCCAAACACCTGGGAACCTCAGAAAAGGATGGAAACACCACGGAAATGGACAGGAAACAGCAGGGGCAGCATGCATGGATGCCTCTGAGGCTGCTTAATCGCACCATTATGCCAAAATTATGGGCAACAGCATGGCCATGACAGAGTGACAGAATGAAGCTAGATAGCATCTAAAACATGCAATAATTGACCCTGACACTATAGGTTCCCTGTGCAGAGCCTTGGTCCCCTTGAAAAATGCTCGAGTCTCCCCTTGACTTCAATGGGGCTCGTTACTCGAAACGAGCACTCGAGCATCGGCGGGCAAGCAGGGAGAAAAACGAAGCAAAGGAAGGGGGGCGCGTGGCCAGGGTGGTCCCGACGAAAGCCTCGGTGGGGCAGAAGTTTTTTCTGTATCCAACTAGGGTTCTCTGGTTCAATGTATCCACAACATAGCGCTGCCTGAACGCGTGCAAGAGAACCACGGGCCCATTGTGGCTGTCAGTAGTCGTGGCCAGTGGTAAGCGATGGACAAATCCATTGGGGCTCCCCCGCGCAGTCGAAATCCTGCCGACTACGTTTTATCTTTGCTCGCTCCTCCTTTGGAGCCCGAGAAAAAATTTGTGTCGAGAGAAACAATGACCTATTCAAAGATCGTGCCTCGAACATATAGCCAAACGGGAGTACAATCTGTTAATGTAATTAAATGAACTTTGGAAACAGCGTTTAAGTGACTCAAATCACCTGGCAAATCGAGCACCATGAGAGATAAGATTTCCTCTTTGGAACAGATTGTAGACTATCGAGAGTGCATGTCCATTGCACACAATGTAGAAGCTTGTTTGGAGTATCTCTGCCTAATGTCAAGAGAACCTTCTGCCCATACATGGAGAAATTGCACAAAGTCATGCGAGTGTTACACATGTTTAGGCAACATTCAATCAGAAGAGTGTTAACATATCAGATGCGTGCCATTTTTGCCTGTCCACAACCCAATCCCCCCTTCAAGACCCCTTCCTGTCTCACATATTACCTCACAAATGCTGCAAGTGTTAAATATTTCACAGCATTACAGTCCGAACGTGGAAATGGTGTTAGACATAGCAAATGCATACACCTTTGCTTTAAACCGTTAAACTCCTTTTGCCGGACAGCTGGAGTTACCCTTGAGCTATTTTCCCAACGTTAGTTTCCGTTTGATCAGTCCGCTTTCCACGGGCGTTAGTACAGAAGTAAAGACTCTTTCATGTCAGATAAATCTTCCATGGTGTAATGGTTACACTCTGGACATCTGCAATCCAGCGATCCGATTCAATCTCGGTGGAACCTTACCTCCGTCTTGCCCGTGCCTGCTTTGGCCCGAACAGGGATATAAAGCTGCCAATGAAGAGATTTTACCAGGACCATGGTTCATGCAAGCAGCCGTCAGTGTCCAACTCGTGGGCCCAGAAGTTTTTTCTGTATCAAACAGAGGATTCTCTAGGTAAAGTCTTCCACCAACATAGGCTCTAACCTGGAGACAGCGGCGTGAAGAAATCACGTGCCCACCTGCTGTCCATTAGGTCGTGGCCTGAGTGGTTAATGCGCATGGACTATAATCTCATTAGGGGGTTCTCCCCCGCGCGGTTCAAATCCTGCGACTACGTTTATTCTTTGCTCCTCCTTTGGCCGCTGCTGAAAACTTTGTTTCGAGAGAAAAACAATGAACTTTCACAAGACTCTGTGGCTCGAGAAAGATTTTAGCCAAACAAAGTACAATCTTTATTGTATTAACTTTTGGAAAAAGCGTTTAACTGAGCTCCAAAACATGGCAAATGGCTGACCCTAAGAGAGATAAATTTCTCTTTGGAACAATTAATATCGAGGGGAGTGCCTGTCCATTGAACCTAGTAGAGCTGTTTTGACGTATCCCTCACCCTATGTCATGAGAGAGACCTTCTGCCATACATGTGTCGGAATTGCCAGCATGCAAGTGTTAACATTGTTTGCAACATTAATTTGGCCAGATGGTGTTAAACATCTCATGACGTCCCTTTTCGTTGCCGTCCACCACAAAGCCCCCTTAAGGCCCCCTGTACCTACATGAATAGCCCAACAAAGCATGCAAGTGTTAAAAAAAAAAAATAGTTCGGAAAAAGCAAACCATTAAAGTAAACATGAAATAATCGCTGTTAACATCATCACAATGCTCACCTTTCCTTTATGAATACCGCTATTAGCCCTGTAGCTGTGACGATGGAGTAATACCCTTGGTGCTATTTTCCAACTATTTGCCCGCTGTTTGAATCAGATGTCGCATTTCAAGGGCGTTATACAGAGGAAGACTCTTCATTTCGGATATAGGGTTCCCGATGGGGTTGGCATAGGCCCACACTCTCGCACTCGAATTCCAGCGACTTGCCCAGTTCAATTCTCGCGTGGAACTCTTCCCATTCTTTTTTGCCCGTCAAGTGCTTGCCCCCAGACAGGAGATAAGCTGGAAGAATAAGATTTTTACAGGAAATGGTTCATGCAAGCAACGTCAGATGTCTGTCCCACACTCTTTTCAGGGTTGGGGCCTAGAAGTTTTTTTCCTTTACAACGAAAAAAAAGGGTTCTCTAAGTCAGGGTCTTCCAACATAGGCCTCGTGTGTACTCTGGATTACACATGCCGCGTCAAGAGAACCACCTGCCATGTGCTGTCAGTAGTCTGGGGCCGAGTGTTTAATGGTCTGGACGCAGTAAATTCCTCTCGGGGTTCTGCCTCGTCGCACTGGTTTTCAATCCTGCCAACTACGTTTAGCTTTCTCCTCCTTTGACCCCACTGAGAAAATTGTGGCGTCAGATAAAAGTCACATGATCCCTTGATAAAGACTCTCGTGCCTCGTGCGCCAAAGATTTAGCCACAAGCAAGGCAAGATACATCCCATCTTTTACAATGTATTATAACTTTTGTTAAAGCGTTTTTAAGTGGCTCTAACTTGTGGCAAATACAATCCTTTCCTAAACTAGCTCACTCCTTTTTTTTTTTTTCATTTTCGGAAAGCAGGGTTGGCGTATCTGCGTTATGTCTGGGCGGGAAAGCTTTGGTTTTGGTGTTATCAATTCTCACTTCAGTGGATTTGTACATGGTTCTCCCTTTTTTTTTTCTCTCGCTTATAGTTCCACACCTCTCCCCCTCACCCAGATGGGTGGACCGTTCAGGGACGGGGTGGGGGGGGATGTGGTCATAGGGGCACGGAAATGGTTTGGGCACCAAGTTGGAAAATTTATTAGGGGTTTGAGTAGAATAGGCACATATCCTGCCAGTTTCATTTTATTGTTAACCGTTTATTTTTTTTTCATAACTCACGTCATCCAGGGGGTTCATCGTGGCATCTTATTGTGCTGTAATACTGGTCCTTAGAAAAATGGCCATAACTGGAAATTACAAACGTCTTATTACCCTGCATGTAATCGTTATCGATATTTTGGATTTCTGTTGATGCTGCTTGTGTGTCTTGTCCTTGTCTGCAGAGCGCATCTCCTTCACTAATAATTGGGAGGGAGCAATTGTGAGTCAGAGTTTCGACCACACTTGTTTTTTTGTGACGCACATATCCTCGCAAATTACCGCCCCCCACTTGGGCTTTCTTTTCTTCGCGGGTCCCTTTTTGTCTTTTTTCCCTTCGTCCCCCCCCTTCCTTTCTCCGTTTTCCTTATATTCTTTTCCGTTTGCCCTTTTTTTGTTTCCTCCCTCCTCTTCATCATAGCTGTCCTCTTCCATACTAGTCTTTATTCTTTGTCTCCTTGGCTCTCCATCGATCCACTCTTCTTCGCGCTGCCTCCTAGGTCTTCCTTGTCCTCCCTCCCTTCTGCGTCTATATATTTTTATTTCTCTTGTTGATCTGCTGGTGGCGTGTACTTGCTGCAGTGCATTACTATCAAATTGGGGACAATTTGGAGTCAGACTTTGCGGACCACTGTTTTTTGTTTTAGGTGACCACATATCCGCGCAAAGGACCGAATGGGGAAATTTATTAGGGCCCGGGGTTGTATTTCCAATTAGGCACAGTCTGCAGTTTCTTTTTATTTTACGTTATTTTTTTCATAACTCAGCGTCATCTCATCTGGCATAGTAGTGGTGTGCTGTTATACTGGGCTAGAATAATCCATAGGAGAATACAAACGTCTAATTACGCCTACTGTACGTATTATATTTGATTTCTGGTTTGATCTTGCTGGTGGCTGTACTTGCTGCGTGCATCTAACTATCAAATGGGAGCATTTGGAGTCAGGACTTTGCACCACTGTTGTTTTTGGTGACGCACAATCCATCGCAAAGACCGAAGTGGAAAAATTTATTAGGGCCCGGGTGTTGAATTTCAACTAGGCACATCTTGCCATTTCCTTTTTATTTGGTTTTCTTTATTTTTTTCATGAACTCAGCGTCTCATCTCATCTCATGTCATATTTCAGTTATGGTTGCTTATATAACTTGTGTCTACGTAAAATTTAGCCACTGTCAGTCCCTGGCAAGTATGATCATCGTGTTGTGTTTAACAAACTAAAAAAAACACCTAAAAAAAAAAAAAAAACAAAAAGTTAAAAAAAAAAATACAATTATAACTCCATTTTCAAAATGTTTAATCCCGAGGGCTAGGGGTAGAGGACGAGGGCGGGGACGTGGGCTTCCAACTTCTGCAGTGTGCAGAGGGGCCGTGGGTCCTGGGCGTGTGAGACACCACCTGCTTATGAGGGAGCAGGGAACGCCGCAGCGCTACACTCCCTAGTTTCATGTTCTGAAGTTTACTGGTACTCGTGGTAAGCACTTGTGAGGCCAGAACCGTCCACATGTATGTCGGTGATTGGCCACAATGCTTCGAGCAATTTGTCCCCCAGTCAGGTCTTCCCCACGCAGTCCACCCTGTCACCGAAATCGTCACCTCCTCCCGTCCTGCACCTCAGGCCTCCTCCCCCCCCTTCTTCCCCCTCGCCAGCAAAATTGCCCATTTGAACCGGCATACTCTGAGGAACTTTTTCTGGGACCCTTCCCACAGTCACAAACACCACTTCCGGTTGCTGATTTTGGCGCAATTTCTCTTTGGCCCAGGTTTTCCACCAGTCGCAGTCTTGGTTGATGATGACCTTGTTTGACGTAGTGGAAGAAGTGTGTAAGAGGTGTCCGCGCATGAGGAACCGGTTTGTCAGACAGAGTGGGAAGTTTGTTGTCAGGTAGGAAGTCCGAGTGAGCAGACTGAGGATCGGGATGATAGTACAGACCCAAGCGGTGGTGAGGGCCGGGTTGGAGTGGGTGAACCATGCTTCTGAGACGAGAGAGTCCTCGACCAGAACAGGTTGGAAAGCATTGGTGTGGCCAACGAGAGGCAGGGCCAGAGCTGGTGCATCAAGCGCCAAATGTTTCCTAGTGAAGCTCCCGTGGCGAGGGCTCTGCGGCGAGGGCTAATTTTCAGAAGTCTGATTTTCTTTAGAACAAACCTATCGAACCGACGGACTGTTGGTGTGCACATTTGCCAAACCAGGATCAGCAGGGTTCCACCACTACGAAGCTTAACTACCGCGCTACGTCGGGCAGGGGCATATGAATGCTAAACACCCCCACTCAGTGGCAACAAGCGCGTTCACCTCCGGCCGTGGCACACCACTGCTCCTTCCCTCTGTGTCAACTTGATGTCAGCCCCCTTGCCCAGTACCGCCGACCTCACAAACAACCCCATCTTCACCTCCACCTTCCTCCACATCCTCCACCAAGCTTACAGCTCTTCCATACCCCAGACGCTGGAGCGGAAACGCAAATATAGTGCAACCCACCCGCACACCCAAGCCCTTAATATGTGCAGCATTTTCCAGATTGTCTAAGCCTGGAGATGCTGCCCTATAGGTAGTAGTAGAACCGAGTGCCTTTCGCAGCATCATGGCCGCCGCCCCTCGGTTTCGGTCCCCAGCCGCCACTACTTTTCCCGATTGCCGTCCCCAGCCCTGCACCAGCAGTGTCGACAACATAATCCGTGCCCTTGACCAACGCCGTTTCTGACAAGGTCCACCTGACCACGGACACGTGGACGAGTGCTGCCGGGCAGGCCACTATATATCCCTGACGGCACATTGGGTATACTGTGGATCTGGGACCGAGTGTGACCCTGCGGTCTTCTATACTGCCACCCGAGGTTTGCCTACCATCGGTCCAGGTGTTTGAGGCCTACTATGCCATCCTCCTCCTCCACCCCTCCTCCACCTCCTCCTCCGAACGACAATCCTGCATCGCCATCATGCTTAGCTCTAGCACAGCAGCAGTGCCGTCGCTAAGCGACAGCAGGCGGGTCTCAACTGCTGAGCCAGGCGATAAAAGGACACGCCCAAGAACTATTAACGGAGCATCACGGCGCAGACTATCTGTGGTGGCACCAGCTGAACCTGAAGCCAGGCATGGTTTGTTGTGTACAAGCGCCGTACCCTGGTGGCGGCTCTGCAACTCGGCAGACGGACACATGTGCCATGCCTGGCCCATGTGTTAAATCTGATAGTTCAGCGTTCCTCCTCAAGACATACCCCAATCTGTCTGATTTTGCTCACGAAGGTGCGCCGCATCTGTCGCATTTCAGGAAGTCCAGCCCAGATGCTGCCACTCTCAGCAGCGCAGGCCGCCCTTCCAACTGCCCGCTCACCGCGACTGTTGTGCGACGTCCCCACGAGGTGGAATTCAACACTGACCATGTTATCCAGAGTTTACCAGCACGCCGAGCGATTGTAGACGGCCAGATGTCAACATTCCACAACCAAGACTGTAGTTCAGGTCAGTCAGCTTCCTCAAGTCTACATGAGGAGTGGACGTGGTGTCTGATATCGTTTCAGGTGCTGAGTAACTTTGAGGAGTCACACACGATGGTCGTGGCGATGCCGCCATCATCAGCCTCACCATCCCGCTGCTTGGCCTGTTGAAAAACTCTCTGGTCCGCATGAAGTCGGAAGCTTTGCGCTCCTCACAAGAGACAGGGAAGAAGATTCCCTTGTTGATAGCCAAAGCACCCTTAGTCTGTTTCTCAGCGGCATACGGAGGAGGTGGAGGTGGAGGAGGATGGAGGGAGAGAGGAGAATTGTTGGCGAGACACAGAGGGGACCATTGTTTGAGTCCTCACACTGTTGAGCGTGTATGGGGCAGAAGAGAGAGTTGGAGAGTTTTGGAGGAGGGGAAATGGACAGTCACCAGTGGGGGGAGTGAATTTCTTACGCGTTGGTACTCTGGCGCATATGGCAGATTTCATGCTGCTCTATCCCGTGACCCTCGCGTTCAAAGATTTTATTCCCAGCACGATTACTGGGTGTTTCCACTCTTCTGGACCCACGGTACAAAGCAAAATCTTTCCCACTCTCATCCCTGGAGAGGAAAGGAGTGTGAGAATGCATGAATACCAGCAGGCCCTGGTGCCCAAGCTGAAAACAGTATTTCCCTTCTGACAGCGCTAGCGGCAGAGGGCGTAGTTCTGCGGACAAGTAGCGAGGGAGAGTAGGGCGAGCAGCAGCTTGTCCAGCACTGGCAAGGGTACGCTTTACAAGGCTTTTGCCATCTTAATGTCACCCCAGCAAGGACACTGTCACCTGTCCCCAGTCTCGCAGAGTAGGGCTGATCTTTACAGAAGAAGGGTGAGGAGTCCGTAGCTGACCATACCATCGTCCTAAAGATCACACAGCTCCCTACAACTATGGGGTTTCAAAGCTGGACATGTGGCACGAACTGGCGCTCTACGCCTTGGAGTTCTTGCCTTGCCCTGGCCGCTAGCGTCTTGTCAGAGCGGGTTTTCAGTGCAGCTGGTGGCAATCACACCGATAAGCGTACACGCCTGTCGACTGACAGCGCTGACAGGCTGACGCTTATCAAGATGAATAAAGCATGGATTTCTCCTAATTTCAAATCTCCAGCAGGTGAAGGAAGCTCAACTGAATAATTTATCCACTCCTCCTCCTCCTCATTTTCTTCCTCTTCTCTCTCTTTTCTACATTAAAGCAGAGGAAACTGTGTTTTTTGACAGGGCCCACTGGCTCTATGTATAGTACTTTATGCATTTAATTTTTCTGGAGGCCACCGACACGTCCTCTTTGTTTAAACAATTTTTGGGAGTGCCACATACAGGCACTCAATCTATTCAATTTTCTTGAGGGCCACCTTTCGGTCCTCTGTTTTTAACATTTTTTGGGACTGCCACATACAGGCACCAATCTATATCCATTTTCTGGAGGGCCCCCTACCTGCTCCTCTGGTTTAAAAACTTTTTGGACTGCCACATACAGGCACTCAATCTATTCCATTTTTCTGGAGGGCCACCTCTGCTCCTCTTGTTGAAAAATTTTTGACGCCACATCCAGGCACTCAATCTATTCCATTTTTCTGGAGGGCCACCTACCTGCCCTCTGGTTGAAAACTTTTTTGGACTGCCACATACAGGCACTCAATCTATTCCTTTTTTCTGGAGGGCCACTACCTGCTCCTCTGTTTGAAAAATTTTTTGGACTGCCACATACAGGCCTCAATCTATTCCATTTTTCTGGAGGGCCACCTACCTGCTTCCTCTGGTTTGAAAAAATTTTGGACTGCCACATACAGGCACTATCCAAATTGAATTGTCTCCTAGCAGCCTCCACACGTTGTCTCCATTGCTACCACCTCCAAAAGTCGTCCATATAGCTGCCCGCATACATCGTCCCTTTATCAAACGAGGTTTGTCAGGGCCGAATTGGGTGTTTTCATGGATTCCCCATCAAAGTTGTTAACTTTGTTCGCCACCCTGCTGTTTCCACAAAATTACACTGGCAAACTTTTACCATTTACGGATATTATTTCAGCGCTCGTTCTTGCGCTCTGTTACTCCCCCACACCGCCATTCCTAAACTTATAAGAACCACTACACTTGATCTTATCAAAGGTTCTTAGAAGTGCTGTTTGGGGAGTAGCCTAGAGACAGGGGCTTGATTGCGAAAGCTCGCCTAGCAGCGGAGCGCCAGCTCCATGCCATCATGCGCTTCTTGCGCATCTGTTTACATTCCCCTCACCCGCCATATTCCAAACTTATAAAACGCTACTACACTTAACTTGGTGCAGGCTGGGACCGGTTCTGACCCTGGGGCTGGTCATATACTGCCGACGCAGGATGCGGGGCCTACCTCGGTCCAGTTCTCAAAGGCCTACTATAACCTCCAAATCCTCCCACCCCTCCTCCACCTCCTCCTCCTCCGAATTACCATCCGTGGGCATGCGCGCATCAGTCGGTAGCTCTAGGCACAGCAGCAGTGCCGTTGCTTAAGCGACCGCAGGCGGGTGCTCAAACTGACTGCTGAGCCTAGGTGATAAAACACAACCGCCCAAGAGCTATGCAGGGCATTCCACATCAAACTTGTTAAACTTTGTCGCCACCTGCTGTGTAAGCCACAAAATATACTGGAAAACTTTTTTCATTTACGGATATTATTCAGCGCTTCTTGCGGCAGATGTTACATTCCCCTCACCCCCCATATCCCAAACTTATAAGAACGCACTACACTTGATCTTATCCGAAAGGTCTTGAAGTGCTGTTTGGGAGTAGCCTAGAGACAGGGGCTTGGTTTGGCGAAAGAGCTCGCGCTGGCAGCGTAGCGCCAGCTCCATGCCAAGAACCACTACATAGTTTAAAACTGCAGTACCTTAATCTAACTACTAGTTCACTGCCTCCATACATCGTCCCCTATCAAACAGCTGTGTCACAGGCGAATTTTGGATTGTTTTCATGGCTTCCATGTTAAACTTTGTGCCACCTCTGCTGTGTAATCCACAAAATTACTGGCAAACTTTTATCATGTACCAATATTATTTGAGCGCTTCTTGCTCACCTTTTTTGTTCCCTCGCTACCCATTGGTTTGAAGCCTGAGTCCATTTAGGGTATGTCGCCTGCCACTCTCTAGCCTGCTGCCGCTGCCTCTGCTGCCCATCCCCTATAGTGTCAGGGTCAATTATTGCATGTTTTAGATGCTATCTAGCTTCATTCTGTCACTCTGTCATGGCCATGCGTTGCCCATAATGTTGGCATAATGGTGCGATAGGCAGCCTCAGAGGCATCCATGCATGCTGCCCCTGCGGTTTCCTGTCCATTTCCGTGGTGTTTCCATCCTTTCTGAGGTTCCCAGGTTTTGGCCAAGCTTCCCTGTGCAGAGCCCGTTGGTCCCCTTGAAAAATGCTCGAGTCTCCCATTGACTTCAATGGGGCTCGTTACTCGAAACGAGCACTCGAGCATCGGGAAAAGTTCGTCTCGAATAACGAGTACCCGAGCATTTTAGTGCTCGCTCATCTCTATTCAAGACGTTTAGAAGTATACAAACACAGCATACACAACATAAACTCACTAAGATTTGGACCTTACATACGTAAAGTGTAGACATTACACACAGATCCACTAACTTTTCTCCATGATGGGTGCAGCTTCCTCAGTACGGTCTCACCCTGAGCTCCAGCTGCCTGCAGACTCCCTCCCCGACCTTCCGACTCAGCAGCATAAAGGTAAGATATGGCAGGGGATAGGGGGTTTGTAAAGGTAACTGTAGTGCTCAAGAGCAGCTCACACGTCTCCTACTAAAGACAAAGCAGAGGGGGGCAGGGTTGGATTGCAGAAATGACCATTGTTGGTTGCGATTATCTGCTTCCAGCTAGGCTCACTAGATTTCTCCTGCACTTCAGCAGCAGGAGCAGGGACTAGGGGGGTGTCACTAGGGGGTGATACTTTATATGAGCAGTGACTGACATTGTGGCTGGAAGCAGTGGGGTCCCCTCTACCTTCTTGGTTTAGGCAGGATCACATCCAAAAGCAGCTAAGGTTGGTCCCAGCAAACTCCTTCTTACGAAGTGAAAGTGGATCCCAAGACATAGCAATCAATGTGGCCACCAGCTTCTGCTTCCATTGGGCAGCACGGTGGCTCAGTGGTTAGCACTACAGCCTGGCAGCGCTGGGATCCTGGGTTCAAGTCCCATCCGGGTCAACATCTGCAAAGAGTTTGTATGTTCTCTCTGTGTTTGTGTGGGTTTCCTCTAGGTCCTCCAGTTTCCTCCCACACTCCAAAAAACATACCAGTAAGTTGACTAGATAGTGAGCCCCACAGGGGCAGGGACTGATTTGGCAAGATCTGTGTGCGCCATATAAATAAAAGAGTTATTATTTTTATTATTATTAAGCAGATGGAAAAGATATGGAGCGGTATGGTTGGCCAACGGCCCCTGAAAGTCCTTGGGCCTCGGGTGATCGCCCATACTGCCTATATTAGAATCTGCCTTTACATCAAGGGACTAACAACTGATGCAAGTCTCTGGGGCCCCATGCAGTTGTGAGGATAGTATGAGGTCTAAATCTGCCCCTATGTGGGAAAGAATGAGAGCTTCTTTACATTTTGTACACTGTAGTTACTGATTTCCATAAAGTAAACTGGATATAAGTTTATCATTATAGATGAGTATTACATATTACAAGTTTATTGGGGCACATTTACTTACCCGGCTGCTGGAGTTCACAGAAAATGCATTGTCCGATGACACGATGTCACTAACATCATGTGCCCGATATCCTGCATGTGTCACTTCCCCGCTCAGGTCCCCCGGAGTTCACCTTCTTCTTCCTGGTGCATGTGAGTGCATTGTCTTTCAACGCAATTTGAAAGTTAAATCCGTCGCTCAGTCCGAATCAGTTGGATGGTCCGACGGCACACCCCCTAATTTGTGGAAGCCTGCGCAGCTGCGACAGAAAACGAACGCGTGCATCAAAATCGCAGCACAGACACTTGCTGACACTTGTCCAAGCCGTGCAATCCCCTGAAACAGATAGAGGTCCAATGAAAGTGTGCTCTGCGACCCTTAGTAAATTAACCCCTATGTCTCTGCATTCTTGTGCATTGTTTTATATATCTGTAACAAATCTGGGTTACCTCTCATTTTATTGTATCCATTTCTTTATTTTGCATTCAATTATTCTTACGGCTTGGCGATTTAGGATACCAACTTTGGTTATTTACTTGTCCCTTGTGCCTAATTCTCCTTTGCAATGATTTATCTGAACTTCTCCAGTGGTTATTCTTCTCTAATCATGAACTGCTATAGAAGCTGCATACAAATAATGTAATGAACTTACACAGAAAGGACCAGACCACAGTACAGCAGCTCACACAGAGAATGGAACTTCCAAACCTCTTCCATTCTTCATCAAAGAAATTGCAATCCTGCATTTACCAAAAGAGTCTACAAAAATAGAAATACCAGAAAAAGCATCAGATATAGGAGCAGAGTCATCTGCCATTGATATTGTGACAGCTGCCGCCTTAAGAGCACCCGTCCGCTCCTGTGACACATCAGTTTTAGGCCCCGTCACACTACCGTCTGGGGGTGAGGGAGGTGAAATGAGACACACAATTTGTATCACATCTCTGATAGAGGTCTATGGCACCAAGTCATGGTGTGGTGAGTGGGGGGGGGGGGGAGGTTTGCAACATAAAATATAGGCTGCTCAATTTCTTATAGAGAGGGGAGAAGTAAGAAGATCTCACCCCTTCTCCTGCACCCATATGCTATGCCCAGGGACAGCCCGGATGAGCATATGAGCATATAGTCGTGTGCATGAGGCAGCACTTCAGGCTCAAAGGAGAAGTTGTGATACAGCCATGTGGTGAGGACTGGACTCTCTAAATGAGCAGAAAAATGGGCAACTATTTTCAACTTTCAAGACGTTGAACACTCATACTAAAATTTAATAGGGTAACTATAAGACCTTAATAGGATCAACCAAATTATACTTACCCTGCTAAAGTTTGGGGGGTCACATGTACCATGGACAGCAGGACTTGGGACATCCTATATTGTCATGTGTTCTGCTGGCTTCTGGCAGATGGAGAGGCCGTGTAGTCATCGCTGTCTGCACTCCCCCATAACCAGTCCCATATCAGTGGTTGGATGGGGTTTGCGTGGCTCCCCGCAAACTTTAATAGGCTGATCTTTTAGGGTCACATACTTAGTATTAGTGACCAGCCCCTTTAGAGAGGAGAGTTTTTGTTTTTCAAGTCTCTGGTCAGCCCCTTTTAACTTGTTTTTTTTATTGTTCACCGATTTTTGCGCTTTTCCGGTTATCTATAACTCCGTGCTGTATCATTCCTGTTATTCCTACTAAAAGCCGGTGGAGTTACTATATATAATGGCCAGGATCCACTTTCTTGATATTACAAATAGTGGCAGCACTGAATTCATCTTACTAACAATTTTGGTCTAACTTTGTTTGCAAAGGGTCGTGTCCCAAGTTAGGATAGCACGGACTATACAGATTGGACAGTATCAGGGAATGAATGGCCACACCCCCAACTAGTAATACCTTAGTATTATAAATACATTTTTAAGATGAATAACAAGAGAAACAGTAGAACAGTCTAGAAGAAAAAAGTTATTTTAACCCCTTAACGGCTTGGCCCTGTTTCGTTATTTTCCATTTCAATATTCCACCCCCCCCCCCCCCCAACTTTAAAAATCTATACCTTTTTTATTTTTCTGTGTACAGAGCTGTTTGGGGTTTTTTTTTTATCTGCGCCGCAATTTGTACTTTGTAGCAGTGTTATTTATTTTTGCAAGTCGTGTACTGGGAAGCAGAAAAATAATTCCAAAAGCAGTGAAATTGTCGAAAAGAAATGCATTTGCAGTATTTTTTCTTGTGGGCTGGATTTTTACTGCTTTCAACGTGCGCTCCAAATGGCAAGTTCTGTTTGTTTGAGTAACTGGCTATGTATCAAATAATTTCTATGAGTTACCCCTGTGATGGGTAAATGTTATGCCGTGACCGATTGTAAGGCACTATTGTGTTTTTCTATTTAATAAAACTTTGTTGAAACTATTAAAGACTCCAAGCTGTCAGGGCAACTAATCTTCACTCCCTAGGACATCACAAGAAGCTAAAATAAAAGTGAATATGGCGCGGGCAGCCAATAGATTAACACTTGCAATCAGAACCAGCATGGATCTCAAGTTTTTGCCTGTGAGCCCTATCCATACTCCCTTAACAGACGTGTGACATACTATTATGTCACAAGTTGTTAAAGGGATAGCACATGTGGAAATATAGATACAACAGCCAATAAGAACCATTTACCGTATTTTTCGGACTATAAGGCGCACAAAAAATCCTTTGATTTTCTCAGAATTCAAAGGTGCGCCTTATAGTCCAGTGCGCCTTATATATGAACCGTACTTAAAGACAACAGCTGCCTTAAGCAGTGCACAGGTCTGCCACCTGCTGGTCATTTATCCTTATAATAAGGTGCGCCTTATAATCCAGTGCTCCTTATATATGAAACTAGATGTTTTAGCAGGCATTTATTGATGGTGCACCTTATACTCCAGTGCGCCTTATAGTCCGAAAAATACGGTACTCAGCAAAATATGTGTTTAATGCACAACTGGGTTGGTCCTACAGAGAAAATTTCCGTGAACTCGCCTCCTGACAAAAAGAATCCTGAACAAATGACCTAACTCCTAATCTGCCTAACTAGAAAACCCTCTAAGTAAAGTAATTTGCTGTAGTATAGCTCTTATATGTGGGTGGAAATAATGATCCATTCTAAATGAATTCCTTTATTTATATAGCGCGCACAGATTCTGCAGCGCTACACATATCAGTCCCTGTCCCCATGGGGCTCACAAACTAATCAACTTACCGGTATGTTTTGGAGTGTGGGGGGAAACTCAAGCAAACACAGAGAGAACATACAAACTCTTTACAGATGTTGACCTATATGGGACTTGAACTCATGGCCCCAGCGCTGTAAGGCTGTAGTGCTAACCACAGAGCCAAAGTGCTGCCCAATTGTTGTTTTATGTGAATAATCACCTAATCACCACACCCTTAATGGATCCATCAAATTATAGAATATAAAAAACCTAAAGATTTGTATCATTTTATCATTAAATTAATAACAGTGACCAGCCAACAAATTATATGTAAATGATAACAGAAAAAGGCAAAATTCAGCAGAAGACAAATCACACCTCTACTTCTCTTGAAACTAGTTATAATAAGTTTTTAAAGGATATAAATCATGAATGCTGAGCACATTAAAATATAACTAATTTTCAGTGAAGTCTGAAATGAAGTCGTGTTGTTTCCGATGGTAGATGGAGCCATAGAGGGAGCAATCTCTTCCCTTTATTAAACTCAGAAAACGTACATTAATTCCAGGAAATTATATCTATGATATGATATGCGATAATGAAGACAATACCAATTGATTAATAAGGAACAGAATATAATGACGAGCCAAGTTACAGGAAGTAGGCCAAGGCTCCGAAGCAATCAGGCGAATTTTGGGGACGAGAAATAAAAAAATTGGATGCCTTTACGATAGAAAGACGCTAATGACATCGGTACTAAATATAATATTTATATGAATCTGGAAATAATTTATAATGATGAAGTTGCAAAATAGAGGAAATGTTCTGAATGGAGAAAGTGGATGGAAACGTAAAAGCGGCACAGAAAAGGAGTATCGGGCACTTGTGGAAGTAGTGATTGTCTGCGGAAAGGTCAAGAGATCGGTAAGACAATCGGTAAAAGAAAACGGCTGTAAAAAGTATTGTTGACAATGTATTCACCCTAAAGGAGAGTAGTGTTGAGGGAGGACAATAGAGACAGTCATGGACGGAGCAATTTCTGGTTCCTTAGGTGACTGTCAGGATCAGTGGTAGTGGATGCTCTGTACCACCGCGGACGATGATGTAAGCTGGCACATGGGGTCAGAATCTAAGTGGTACCTGGTTTTCACCAGAGCCCACCGCAAAGCGGGTTGGACTTGCTGCGGCATGGTACCACCAGGTCGTTCCACAGGCGCGCCTTTGTCCGACTCATGGTCGGGGACAGGCAGGAGGTCGAGACTGGCTGCGCAGGACGTAGCAATAGGTCAAGGCAGGCAGTGGAAAAACGTAGTCTGGAACTGAACCGAGGTCACAATGGGAAATCACAAAAACAGCACAGAACATGGAACACAGCTTTCTCTAGGCCACAAGCCATGAAGATCCAGCAGGGGACATGGGAAGGGGCTGGAATTTGACAGGGCAGGCAGCTGGCCCTCGCCAATTATGCGCTGGCCCTTTAAATTTTACAGAGCTGGTGCCTTAAGAGACGGGAACGTGCATCGCAGGGAGCACCACTGGAACCGGGAAAGGTGAGCTTCCTGCTGGGGCACACAGAGGTACAGGGGAGTGCCTGTGACCCGTGATATTGGTCGCAGGGGCATCCGTGACAGTGAGCAAGTCAATAAGAAATACAATAGGCATGTGGGGTATATTACCCTCTCATTGGTGTGTCACTGACATGGCCACTGGAATGTATGAAGATTACAGCCCTCCCACACACACGCACCCAAATCTAATTTTTTTTAACCCTCATATGACTCAGCACTTTTTCGTTTTTGTGTTTCTGATTTATACTCCCCTCATTCCAAAAGTGATAACTTTTTTTATTTTTCCTTTAACAGAGATGTTATCTACTTCTTTGGGGCTTGTTTTCTGCGGGACAAATTGTGCTTTTTATTGGCGCCATTCAATATTTCATGGATTTTGGAAAGCTGCAAAAAAATTGTGCAACTGTGTTTGAAATTGACAAAAAAAAAACATTTGGTGTGTTTTCTTTTGAGCTCTGTTTTACTGCTTCCATTCTGCATTCCAAATGACACTTCCCCTTTAATCTATGGGTCGGTATGATCACAGGGATACCGTATTTGTATAGGGTTACAAGTACCAATAACTTTTTAACAATTTGGTGTACAGAGCTATGTAAGGTGTAATTTTTTGAGGTATGCACTGGCATTTTAATTTATATCAGTTTGGGACCTATATGACAGTTTGATTATTTTTTTATTCAAATATTCTTGGAGAAATGGTGAAAAAGTGGTGATCCAACATTTGGGCGCTATTTGGGTAATAATCTTTTTGATTGGGCATTTTGGGACATGGTAATACCTTACATGTTTATGATTTTTACTTGTTATTTATTTTTATATTCAAACTTTTACATTTTTATTTTAAACTAGATTGTATAGTACCATGGTAAGCAATCAATGCTCTCCGATGATGTTTCGGGGAATCAGTGGAAAGGTCTAATTAATTTTGACAAAGTCCACATTACGAAGTCTTGACAATGGGACAAAGCCCCCCTAAAATAATGCAATTTTCTAGTAAACAGTTGTTAACACCTACTGAACCAGAAGTGGTAATGGTATGATCTAACAGAAAGATGTCAAAAAGCAGTCACAGATTTTTGGGTTTTGGGCCCCAAAGCTATGGACTATGGCACCAAGATATAATTTGGATAGAAAGTAAGTTGTGACAGTAGAGTGAGGCTCCAGTGTGTTGTATGTACAATGGGGGATCTAGAATTCATGTGGATGTTATTTGGACAAAGTACCCCCATTTTTAACAATGTTGCAGACCTAGATAGATATTGAATTGTATAGCAAGACACATAACACAAATAGAATACACAAAAATAGCACATCCACCAATAAGCACAGTATTTGCGCAAGCACATTTACTCGACATATAAGCAGGATGGAGCTTCAATACCGATCACACGCCTACAGAAAAGCAAAATCTTCCAAAGAAGAATAAAAACATAATAACAATAAATAAGTAGAATCACACAATTAAAATATGAGTCACATAGAAGATGGGAGACATGACAGAACAAAGTGCAACCTACATATTATAAATATAATATCATATACGCAATTCAAGTGCTAAAAATATCAATACATTCCCTGTCCACAATGCAATTTTATTATATACTAGCTGTAGCCCACGGCATTGTCTGGGATAGTATATAACTGCTCTTAGCTATAACAAAATAGAATGGGTATTCTATCTATCTATCTATCTATCTATCTATCTATCTATCTATCTATCTATCTATCTATCTTTCTATCTATCTATCTATCTATCTATCTATCTATCTATCTATCTATCTCATATCTATCTATCTATCTATCTATCTCATATCTATCTATCTCTCTATATGTATGTATGTGTCTATCTATCTATCTATCTATCTATCTATCTATCTATCTATCTATCTATATCTATCATCTATCTATCGCATGTCTATCTATCTATAGCTATCTCTATCTAAATCTATCTCTCTCTATGTCTAACTCTATCTATCTCTAGATTTCTCTGTCTATCTATCATTCCTCTCTTTCTGTCTATCTGTCCTCTCTCTCTATGTCTCTCTATATCTGTCTGTCTGTCTCTTTCTATCTTTATCCATATTACCTCACACATAATCTGACATAATCATTACCTATAGTAACCAACCAAAACTCAGAGCTCATACTAATAACCTGTGGCAAAACAGAAGCTGAGCTGTGATTGGTTGCTAACTGCCATCGAAGCAACAGAAAATGCCTCCTGCAGATGATAGTTAATGGGGCACATTTACTTACCCGGTCCCCAAACTTCACCGAAAGTGCATCGTCTGACGATAATGCCCTGTGCCGCGACTGACTAAGAATAGATCATGCGCAAATATCCTGCATGTGTCACTTTTCCGCTCAGGTACAACAGAGTTCACCTTCTTCGTGCTGGTGCATGTAGGTGCTAGGGCTCTCGACACAATTTGAAAGTTAAAAACTGCGCAAATCAGTTGGATCATCCAATGGCACGCCCCATAAATTGTGTCACATGGCGCAGCTGCGCCAAAAACCGATTACGTGCGACACAATACCAGTGCTGACACCTGTTAAATACCTGCCCAAGCAGTCCGACAAAAATGAGCCCAAATAAGTTTATTTTTGGAAGCACAGTGTGAAAATTTTTACCCAAAGCCTAGTCTATGACGTTCCCTGAGCGGTTCACAGGGAGCACGTGTGCAAAATTTGGGGACGTGACAGTGAAGATTCCTTTAGCGCACACATATACACAAACACATATACACTCAGCTTTATATATTACATTTATGTGTTATGTAACAAGGAATAGAGAATTGCTTCAATCAATGGAGAGTAGTGATCTGACCATAACTAGAGTTATAATCCAGAGTTAGAATCTATCATTTATTCCATATAGATTATAAATACAATCAGGGAGTTAAAAGGAGTGAAACTCACGCCCCCAAGCCTACTCATTTTGGGACAAATAAAAAATGTCAGGACTAGGGAGGGAACTATTTTTTTTGGGCTGAAACGCGTGGGTTTGGGGTCTCGGCGTTTTCTCTTTGATTATTCAGGATTTTTAATCCATATGGAATCATTTTGGATGTTTTATTTTTCGGATCCCTCGTTGGCGGAATCTCCTTCTTCAGTGCTTGCTCCGGGCATCAGCATCCACATGTGTTTAGAGGTGCGATGAGCTGGTACATTGTGGCTTTGGCTGGTATAGATTCTAAAACTCACAATACTGAATATAGAGACGTTTTCAATTATACTGATCTAAAAAAGAAAATACATGAAAAATCCATAAAAAAAAGAAAAGAAAAAGTAAGGGCCATTTAAAGGGCACAAGTCAAAAATTGTGTTGTGGGCACTAATTACCTTAGTGGCAAACTGATTAAAGAGGATCAACGTTGGATAGAGCCTCCTAGAGACGGATTCCTATCCTTAAAGATCAATTTGTAGTATATTAGATAATGGAACCTTGAAATTAAAGGGTAATTCCCATTTCAGCAATTAATGTTATTGTTTGTATAATAAATATACAATTTTCCAATATACTTCTGTATTATTGTGTACGGTTCTAGATCTCTGCTTACTGTTCTGCTATCGAAAGCTTCTATATTTACTTCCAGTGGACAGAAATCTGATCGTGGGACACACAGGTGCACGGCTCGTTATATCCCTGTCATGTGATTGTCCAAGGTGCACGACTGTATATCCATGGTCATGTCATGTCACACAGGTTGCACAGCTCATAATCCGTCATTGTGATGTCACAGGTGCATGACTCGTTAAATCCCTGGTCATGTGATGTCACACAGAAGCAGGGCTCGTTATATCCCTGGTCATGTGATGTCACTTAGATTGCAGGGCTTGCTATATCCCTGGTCATGTGGTGTCACACAGGTGCACGACTCCTTATATCCCTGGTCATGTCATGTCACACAGGTGCACAGCTCATTATATCCCTGGTCATGTGATGTCACAGGTGCATGACTCGTTAAATCCCTGGTCATGTGATGTCACACAGAAGCAGGGCTCGTTATATTGCTGGTCATGTGATGTCAAACAGGTGCAGCACTCATTGGGGCACATTTACTTACCCAGTCCTGTCGCTTTCCAGCGGCACGTTCTCCATTGAGGATTCGGATCTTCCGGCGATTCACTAAGGTATTGCGCCCGATGTCCACCAGGTGTCGCTGCTGCGCTGAAGACTGCCGGAGTTCGCCAGAGTTTACGTCCTATCTTGGGTGCAGGTAAGCGTGTGTCAAGCGACACTTTTTTAAAAAAATTCTGCGTTTTTTTCGTAGCCATCGGGTTTTCTGATGGCCATGCCCCCCGATTTATGTCACATGCATGCCGGCGCCGATGCGCCTCAATCCAATCGCGTGCGCCAAAAACCCGGGGCAATTCATGGAAAAATGGCGCACATCGGTAATATTCGGGAAACCCGACGAAAAAAGTAATGACCCCCATTATATTGCTGGTCATGTGATGTCACACAGGTGGACGGCTCATTATATCACATACAGTAATCAGATCTGTGTGCTATAACATGCCGTGCACCTGTGTGACCATGGTCAGATTTCTGTCCACTGGAAGTAGACATTGAAGCTTTCTATAGAATGGCAGCAAGCAGAGATCTAGAAAACAGAGGAACTGATACGGAAAGTGTATTGGAAACTTTTTATTATAAAAACAGTAACATTTATTAAATTGGGAAAACCCTTTAACATATTTCACAGGAACCCAATGATAGTCTCCACCTTTACCTTCCAAAAGGTTCGAGTAAATACCATTGATAAAAATGAAGAAAACTTTATTCACATTCAGAAAAAACTTGCCGAGTATTTCGCCAGTGAATCTGTATTCCTCATAGACGATATTCTGTTATTGTATCTGAATGCAATGCATCTTCTTCATCCGCCATTGTGCAGGTAAGAAGAATCAGAATACAGATTCCCTGTCAAGAGTCACTTAAGGAATTCCAGAGAAACTTATGAAAGGCTGGAAATACAGAAATCCCATACATTATACACGAAGGCTCCTACCATTGTCACTCACAGGAGCGTCAAGTGAGGTGACCGCCATTGCTTCAGTAGTGGAGGGCTTGGAACATATCCCAGATGTTCAGGAATTGTTGCTACATATCAATGGCCAACTAACAATAGAAATTGGTTATATTAATGTTATTGTCTGAGAGTGGTCTTAAAGGGGTTGGCCACTTTACCTCATGTATTTTGTACTGTGTGTGTAAGTGTGTGTGTGTGGGGGGGGGGGGGGCAGGATATTACATAATTTACCAATTTACATCTATTAATAGTTCTGCTCTGCTTTCCTGATATGTAAAGTGAATCCTCCTGTCTTTTATCTCATGAACCAGAGATTCCTGACCATAAAATGGTCACAGATGGAGGGTATTGGAATCACTAACTGTCCTTGAGCAATTGCCCTGCCAGGACCTTAATCTTATATTCATGAATACTATCATAAGGCCCTGGCAGGGCGATTGCTCATTGACAGATAGAGATCAAATAACCCTCCATTAGTGGGAATTTTATGGTCAACAATCTCTGGCTGATGAGGTAAAAGACAGGAAGCCTCACTTTACATATCAAAAAAGCAAAGCAGAACTATTAATAGATGTATATTAGTAAATTACATAATACAGGGGCATAACTACAGTGGTAACAGCCATAGCAGCTGATATGGGGCCCGCAGTGTCAGAAGACCCCGACATCACAGAGAGCCGGTGAAGCTGCAAGTAACACCTCCCCCGAAGCCCTTATAGCTCATTAGCATAATTTTAAAGAGTTCACTTTAAAAGGGAGGAAGATGGATATCAGATAAAAGAAGATTACCACAGTCATGGTGCCTGTGAATCATGCAAGGAAACATTTTTGGGAGAGAGTAGAAGGAATAATCAGTTGTGGAAGGATATGATGTCCTCCAGGCGTCTTCAACTATAAGTTCTTCCAATGTTGTATCAATATAATCAAGATGAATGTTTCTTTAATGAATTGAGAAGGGGGCTGAGGATGGAGCTCTCGTCTAATAATTAGCATGTCCAAAGACTCGGTTCCCACTCGTATTATTGACATTCATTTAACCTTTGAGGTTCTTGGCGTGGAGAAGTTACTTAAGTGTATATAACATTGCCTTTAATAAAGACAGTTGTTTCATCACTTGATGTTCAGGTGATCAAGGGGATAATTTTTGTACCATTTTGATGGTATCTCGTGTACTTGGGAAGTTAGAACTGTAGCTCTAAAACCACTAGAAGAAGTAGTGTATTCGAAGCTTTTGGATTTACAGCCCGCGGATCATACTTTTGTCGGAATTTTGGAATTTTCGGCATTTGCACTGCTTTGACCGGTATTTAGAAGGGGATTGTGATGCACGTGATCGGAGTTTGGGACATCGGCGTTGGCTTTCATGTGACAGAAATGGGGGGGGCGGGCCGTCCGACGATCCGACCGATTCAGACTGAGCATGGAATTCAAGATTAAAATTGTGTTGCATCCAATGCACTTACATGCACCAGGAAGAAGAAGGTGAACTCTGATGGACCTGAGCGGCAAAGGGACACATGCAGGACGTCGGGCGCACAATCTTTGTGAATCGCAGAAAAGTTCATTTTCGTCAGACAACGCACAGCATTGGGCCACATTTACATACCCGGCTGCGGAGTTAACCATTGTTCGATGATGATGCACTCTGCCGTGATTCACTAAGATCGTGCGCCCGATATCCTGCATGTGCCGCTTCCCCGCTCAGATACGCCGGAGTTCACCATCTTCTTCCTGGTGCATGTAAGCGCTTGGACTTGAGACACAATTGGAATGTTAAATCCCGCGCTTAGTCCAAATCAGTTGGATTGTCCGACGGCACGCCCCCCAAATTGTGTCGCATGGAAGCGAGCACAGCTGCGCCAAAAAACATTCGCATGCGCCGAAATCTCAGTGCAGACATTTGTTAAATACCTGTCCAAGCTGTGTAATCCCCGAAAAAGGCTCACAGACCGACGAAAGTGAGCAGCGCAACCCTTAGTAAATGAGCCCCAATGTTCGGGTCCTTGGAAAACATTGCAGGGTCTGATCCCTGACCTGGACTTCAGCCAGAAGTTTGGCGCTCGGGCTCACTTGGATAAGCTAGTTGATACTCTGCTGAGCAGACATTGGGTGTCAAAACCCACTATTAACACCCGCAGTTGGTGCATGCGCACACATTGTGGACCTCTAAATGTCGACGGCGGTTTTGGCGACGGCATTTAATGCAAGCACTGATCATAGGTGTTAGCAGTGTGTTCGGGTACCCAAAGCAAACTTTTGTCCCAGGTTCAGAGGAACTTGTTGATCCCAACCCCAACTAGGGCCACTCATCCCTACCCAACAACTTCCTGCAGCTTTTATAAAATGTGAATTGCACAGAGTATAACACGGATAATATAAAATACTATAGAAACACTTGAACTATTGATTTCTGCTAAGTTTTGCTTTATGCTGTAGGTTGGTACAGTAGTACCAGGCAGTAGCGTAACTAGAAGCTGATGGGCCCCAGTGCAAAGTCTGTGCCAGGCCCCGAATATAATGTATTGTTTATAGTACTAGTCTTCTCATATGGGAAAGTACAAATATAGTATATAAACTTCTTATACATATCACATATACACACATACAGCACCTACGCATATACATACAATACTATATACAGGTACACAGTATGTACACACTACACACTCGCATATACTTACACCATACACACACACATAACATATACACACACATATAGAGCACATACACATCACATATACACACACACACATAAAGTACCATTTAAAGACATACAGTATATATACAAACACATACAGTATACATGCCATATACACATACAGCATACACACATTATATATAAAAACACACATATACACATCACTTATACACATCCATACTTTTATACACTTATACACACATATGAATATACTCACTGTCAGGCAGACTTCTTATCCCAGGGGAGTGTCAGAGGCCACAGACCCATCCCAGTAACTTCTGACCCAATGGGGAAAGTAGATGGCAGGACGTAGGGATAAGAGCTCCTGCTGTTCTGGATTGAGGAATGGCTTTCCTTCTAGATGGTCCATACGCAAGCTTGACATGTTTTACTCAATTGTGACCAAACATGGAATTCTGTACTTGGTTTTATTGAGTTACGCAAAATCCGACATATTAGCTTACCTACAGAAATCCAGTTATCATACAGTACAGTATACATTATGTAGCCTTCTCATCTCGCTCTGAGATGGGGCAGAAGAAGTCACCGGACAATTTTGCTTAAAGGGAACCTACCACCACGAATCTACCTATAAAGGTGGATCTATAGGACCTTTTAAGTGCTAATCCTCACGTCCCGGCACTTTTTTGATAACTTTTATTATCAGAATATGTAAATTTTCTAAAGTGGCTACTGGGATGTGGAGTAGCCGGAGCTTAGGCTACTCCACGCCCCAGTAGAATCTTTGTGCCTCCTACCCAAAATCTCCGGCGCAGTCACTGCTCCGAAGCCAGAGCTGTGCAGACGCGGGCCTGCTGTTCTGCACATGTGCAGACGGCAGTTTGAAGGACAGGGGCACGCAGCTATAAGGAGCTGCGTGCCAAAGATTTCGGGTAGGAGGCACAAAGAGGCTACTGGGGCGTAGAGTAGCCGCACCATGTAGCTGCAGCTCCGGCTACTCCACATCCCAGTAACCGCTTTAGAAAATTTACATATTCTGATAATAAAAGTTGTCAAAAAAGTGCAGGACGTGATGATTAGCCCTTAAAAGGGCTATCCTCACGTCCTATAGATCCACCTACCACCCAATCTACCTTTATAGGTAGATTCGTGGTGGTAGGTTCCCTTTAAGATTTAAAATTCTGAACTACAAATTGAGAGAAAGATACAACCTGTCCCTTTGAGCAGATTATGGGATATGAAATGTGGAAAATGTAAAAAGTACAGTGGAATCTTGGATTATGAGAAACTTAGTCTACAAGCGTTTTACAAGAGAAACTAGCATTTTACAAAAATTTTTACTTGGTTTACAAGCAAAATTTACTCATACAGCATTATGTGAGCACTCCGCACACTTTACTGCACTGTACCTCTCTGTCTCACAAAATTGTATAACACAATATTAAAGAAGTAGAGGAAAAAACGCAGACTACATATTTTGGATGTGTGGAACGAATCACCTTCATTTCAATGATTTCCTGTCATATCGTTTTGATATATGAGTAATTTGGATAAAGAGCACAAATTTTTCTTGTAATCCAAGGTATTTGGTCAGGGGGACCAATCATCTGGGTTTACATGATTTTCTATGGGAAAAATTGCTTTGATATGTTAGCAACTGAATAATAAATTCAAAATCAGATAGTAATCCAAGGTATTCAATGATTGTGGAACCAATCATCTGGGTTTCCATGTTGATCTATGGGAAAAGATGCTTTGATATACAAGTAATTTGGATAACAAGCATGTTCCCAGAACAAATTATGCTCGTAATCCAAGGTTCCACTGTAGTTTGTTAAGACATCTGTATAATAGGTATATTAAGTCTCAACCATAAGTGACTTTTAGATGAAGAGCTCCTCTTACATATTTGCTCAGTATAAGAGCAGTACATGAGGCTACATGAGTTTATTAGTCACCCGGGGTCATATGTTACATGGTGTATAGTACTTGAGATAAAGGATCTCTGCTGACGCGCATGGCAAACAGTGATACACTAGCTTTCATCAATGAAGAACTAGTCACAAAAGCAAACTATCTATTCAGTTGCTATGGAAAAACAAGTAAATGAAGGAAAAGAGGTGGAGTGAGTCACATTTCAGCGCGTTTCATCTCTTGCACCAGCTCACACCTGGCGCTCACCCTTAAGACGAAAAACAAATATACCAAAGAGGATGACGAGGAGCCTCATCATTAATGACAATAATAAGTGATGATAAGAACACACTATGGGAGCCTGCACGTACATAACAGATGGGATTGTGGGATATAGAAGTGTTAAAGAGAATTAGCAACAGAAGCTAATATTGTTAAAGGGGTTGGTTACTTTTTTATGTCTGTATTCATTCTCTATAGAGCAATGCTGCCGCCCTACAGGCAGTAGATGGAATAATACAGCATATGGATGACCTGCTGCTCCATTTAGAAGAGAGTCCTAGGGTTGGGGCACCCTTCAAGTCAGCATCATTTCCCCTCCTGTAGAGAGGGGATATGATTAGAAATTAAAGGGGTTGTACAGCTAATAAAAAGGAGGGTTTGACAACTGGGACCCCCCGACTCACAAGAATAGACCCCCACACTCATGAGAATGCGGGGTCCCATTCACACCGACTGATGAAGTGACAGGTTTGATATGAGTCCTGCCGCTCCATTCAGCATCATGGAGGTGATGAAAATTGCAGAGCACAGCGTTCAGTTATCTCTAGGACTCTCATACACCCGGTCCTGTTGCGATCCCGCGGTGCGTTGTCCGACGAGGATTTGGGTCTGCCGCGATTCACTAATGTCGTGCGTCAAATTTCCTGCATGTGTCGTTTCCGTGCTGAGGTCCGTCGGAGTTCACCTTCTTCTTCCTGGTGCATGTAAGTGCTTGATTTTGCGACACAATTCCGTTTTTAAATTCCGCAGTTTGTCCGAATCTGTCGGGTTGTCCGACGGCACCCCCCCCCCCCCCATTTCTGTCGCATGCAAGCCGGCGCCGATGTGCCACAATTCGATCACGTACGCCAAAAACCAGGGGCAATTTGGCACAAAATGGAAATTTTTGGAAACCTGACGGAATTGTGGTCCGCGAACCCTTAGTAAATGAGCCCCATTGAGCGCTGTGCTCAATTCAATGCTCCCATAGTAGTACATTCAATTACAGGCAGTCCCCGGATTACGTACAAAAGGTTCTGTAGGTTTGTTCTTAAGTTGAATTTGTATGTAAGTCGGAACTGTATACTTTATAATTATAACTCCAGGCAAAATTTAATTTTGGTCTCTGTGACAATTGGGTTTTAAAAATGTTGGGTTGTCATTAGAACCAGGATTAACAATAAATCTTAATTGCAGACACCTGTGATAACTGTTATAGATGATTATTGTAGCCTTGGACTAAAGTACAATAAATTACCAACATCCAGAGGACTGTTTGTAACTAGGGGTCGTCTGTAAGTCGGGTGTTCTTTAGTAGGGGACCGCCTATAATAGTAAAATAGATCATTCAATTATTGCTCTTTTTCCATGATGACCTTCTTTTTCTATAGCTGAAAAAGCAATTAAACATTAAGTAATATGGATACTAAGGCATATGCAAATTTATATTTATTAATCACTAGGACAGGGAGAAGCTTTATGAAGTAATGGAGACGTCACTCTATGTCATACAATGTTTGACCAGTAATGTAGCAAGGCGTCTGTCAGACATCTCAATCACACCATGGCTAGATGAAGCTGCTCCTCGGCTTTGTGACTATGGTATTTCATGTAAATTTGCATATGCTAAACTTAATTTGACTGCTCAGCAAAAGGAAAAGGGACCAGTATAGGATGTAATAACAACCTCTACAAATACAGTAGACCTGGTGAAGAGGATCATTTTCAATTCACACTGTATATTATTCTTAGATTTTTCATTTTTTTTCTTATCATCATCATATCATACTTTATACCAGTGATGGCTAACCTATGGCACTGGTGCCAGAGGTGGCACTCAGAGCCCTTTCTGTGGGCACTCAGGCCATCACCAGAGATGACTCCAGGCATCTTCCTGCAGTCCCAAACAGCCAAGGACTTGCTGTGCACAGAACTATTATAAAGTGACAATGCTATCTGGGACTATTTTCTGCTTTATTAGTGTCCTCAGGGTGCTGGTCTCAATGAAAACTGTGACAAAGCAGGGAGTATAAATCACAAATTAAATTTCTGTGTTGGCACTTTGCGATAAATAAGCGGGTCTTTGTTGTAGTTTGGGCACTCGGCATCTAAAAGGTTCACCATCACTGCTTTATACGGTTGAAAAAAGACACATGTCCATCAAGTTCAACCAAGGAAGGGAAGGGATTGGACGAGGAAGGGATTTAGGGGAGACAATTCTATATAACATTAACAGTCAATGTTATTTAGGTGTAAAAAGTCATCTAGACCCTCCTTGAAGTTCTCTGCTGTCCCTGCTGTGACCAGCGCCTGAGGCAGGCTATTCCACAGATTGACAGTTCTCATAGTAAAAAAGCCCTGTCGCCTCTGATGATTAAACCTTGTTTTCTCCTGACGGAGACAGTGCCCCCTTGTTTTTTGATTTGGTTTAATCTGGAACAACTTTCCACCATATTTCTGTATGGACCATTCATATTTTTATATAAATTAAATATTATGCCCTCATAGTCGTCTCTTTTCCAGACTTAATAAATCTAGTTTTTTTAATCTTTCCTCATAACTGAAACCCTCCATACCCCTTATCATTTACAGCTCACTTCAAAGTAGATTCTGCATGAGGCCACCCACTGCACCTTGAAAGAAACACAATCTGGAAGGTGTTCAGCTGCTTGGCAACATACTGGTAGTGGCTTATTAGGTTAATTTCTGATGGTTCCCTTTAAATATTAGTTTCCCGTGGCCCATAATAGAGGATAAATGTTTGATTGCTGGATTAGACCATTGGAACCTGTGATAAGTGGCAAAATGGGGATCTGCAAGTCCCAATCCTCATGGATCAGCCCTCCTGGAAGTGGTCCTGAAATTACTTGTAGAAATCATTGGATAGGATTAGGGATATGCAAACTTGTTAAGGTTTGAGTTATGCCAAGATCGGCCGAACTTAAACTTGAACTCGAACACTTACCCCCACTGTTAAAACCAGCATTCGCTGCAAGAAGGGGCGGATTAAGACTGCCATGGGACCTGGGCTGTATGAATATTATAGTCTCTACAAGTCTGGAAACACTTCCTACATATGGTACTAGAATCAGCTTCTTAGGAAATCAAGGATGCATCCCTTCTTCCTGCTTTCAATTTGCGTTTCAGGACCTATGAGGGACCTTCGAAGGTCCTGAAATGGCTCTTGTGTTTTGAGAGCAGGAACATATTACAAGATATCATAGGTGAAGGTCCTTTTCAGTATAACATTTGGTGTGTGGTTTGGGTGGTCATGGGCCCCCTAGAAGGCTTTGGCCCAAGGCTACAGCCCAACCGCCTGTATTATAATCCACTACTGGGTGCAAGCATCAGGTGTTACTCTTTAAATGCCACCAACAAAGCATGAAACTGGTGGTGGCGCATACTATTTCCCTAGGATAGTCGTTTGGAGTGACAACCTTCAGGGGAATGGCGACGTGCACATTTGCCTTGACATTTAAAGAGTCAACACCCAAAATTGGTGAAAGCACCAATTGCAGGCGTTAACAGCGGGAATGCCGAACTGGCTAAAGTCCATGTTCAGTGACCCAAGACAGAGCCCGCAATGCTACGCACTGATCTGAACATTGTACGTTCGGGTACGCTCATCAGTAGATAGGATGAATCCTTTCACTTAGAGAATCCCTTTAAGTAATGATGTTGTAGACCTGTAAAAACTGATTTTACTAGATTAGATACTACAGTATCTCGCTAAACGCAGCGTCAATCACAGAGAAGACGACTGCTGCCCCAGCTATTCCCTCAGCCGATGGGGTCTCTGCAGATAGAAATTTGTGCAGGACAATTAAGTAGATCAGAATCAGCAGTTTTGGTTGAGGGCAGTAACTTTCTCTGTCAATAAGGAACGGGAAGAATAGATTAGATGCCACTGTACAAAGAGGGACGACATATGTAAGACACTACAATGGATGTATGACACACAGTATATACAATGGATCTAGGGACACCTTGTAAGATCCGACAATCTCTGTAAGTCATTCATTCACTTACAAATAGCCGAGCTACAGTAGTGGCGAGCTCACGAAGGCTTCCAAATATGCCTATATTTTGTTAAAGGGTCTACAGAATAGATCATCAACATGAGACTCCAAATCCTGGATCAACACTGATCTGCAAAGATCAACAACCTGATACAGTGACATTAATTGCTATTGTAATTACCACTTACTCATAGATCCGGGCACAGTGACTGTGGTAATTTTCTTATATTTGCATTACGCTTTTGCATTACGCTTATAAGCCTGAAGGGCTCTGGTGGGTGTTTCCAGAGCACATCAGTGCTCCCCTCCCCTTGCACTTCCTGCTGCTCTTAGATGACACGGGCAGAGGGAGGAGGGAGACAAAAGGAGAAGGATGAGACATGTTCTGCTCATTGTAACAGCTTGTAAAACCCTTCAGGCTGCTCAGCATTTAACTGATTTTAGAAGGAAGGAGGCCGTGGATAAGAAATATAAAAATATTACCACAGTCACGGTGCCTGGATCTATGAGTAATGTCCTTGATTTACCATGCTGGATTTTGGATTAAAGCAAAGGCTATTTTTTTCCCATCCCCAGATAAGATACGGTGGGTTTTAAATATCAAATCCATGGTGGACTGACACCAACAACCTTTACATGTCTTTTTGGTCTATTTTGTAGGATGTACAAATTAATAAAGATTTATATATGCATTTAAAAAAAAAACAACTTTCATCGATCATCTGAGAATCGACACAGAACTCGACAAAACTCCATTTGTTATGTAGTGGACAAACTGTGTAACTGTAGCTCGCTCCCGTTCCTTCTGTTCCTCTATACCAGTGATGGCGAACCTTTTAGAGACCAGGTGCCCAATTACAACCGAATCTATCTATCTATCTATCTATCTCATATCTATCTATCTATCTATCTCTCTCATATCTATCTATCTCTCTCATATCTATCTATCTATCTATCTATCTATCTATCTATCTATCATCTATCTATCATCTATCTATCTATCTATCTCATATCTATCTATCTATCTATCTATCTATCTATCTATCTCCTATCTATCTATCTATCTATCTATCTATCTCATATCTATCTATCTATCTATCTATCTATCTATCTATCTATCTATCTATCTATCTCCTATCTATCTCTCTCTCTCATATCTATCTATCTATCTATCTATCTATCTATCTATCTATCTATCTATCTATCTATCTATCTATAGCCTTACAGTAGAAAAACAATAGAAGGTATCTTCCTTTGTTTTCCTGCAAATAGGAGGTAAATATTCTCTGCTGAGGTGGCAAGGGGTTATTTTTCTCTCTATTTAGGGCAAAATGTATAACATTCATTTATTTAGGGGTACAATGGTTGTGCAATAGATTAAATGTGCATTCATCAAAGTGAGGCAAAAATACAACTCACCGCACAAAAAAACAAGCCCTCCTACAGTAATTTACACTTTGATTGACAGAGAAAAGTATAAATAAATACATTTTGCATCTAATATAAATACCCCAAATAGGCCAAAAATAATATGTATCTAACGTTATATGATATTATTAGAACGGGGGCATCACAGAAGGGGACTGTACAGTGCACCATCCAAATTAAAGGGTTTCTCCATCCGAGTACTAATAATGATTTATCTATCTTATCTTCCATAGCAGTATCAGGGCAGAAGCAGAATAGACCCGTTGGACTAATTATGAGCTGATTAGAAGCTTTCAGCATCCTTCAAGTATGCGATTGTATAGACAGGTCCGGACGTAGCAGCTAAATATAGTAATGCTGCTCTCATACATGATCAATGGTTAGAGGGTTTTTTTACACCCTAATAACAACACGAGGAAGAAAATGTTACTATCAATTTATAACTAAAATGTTCTGCTAATAATACACACAGTGATGTCACAGTACAGGGATAATACACACAGTGATGTCACAGTACAGAGATAATACACACAGTGATGTCACAGTACAGGAATAATACACACAGTGATGTCACAGCACAGGGATAATACACACAGTGATGTCACATTACAGGGATAATACACACAGTGATGTCACAGTACAGGGATAATACACACAGTGATGTCACAGTACAGGGATCTATCTATCTATCTATCTATCACTCATATCTATCTATCTATCTATATCATATCATATCTATCTATATCATATCTATCTATCTATATCATATCTATCTATCTATCTATCTATCTTATCTATCTATCATATCTATCTATCTATCTATCTATCTCTCATATCTATCTATCTATCTATCTATCTCTCATATCTATCTATCTATCTCTCATATCTATCTATCTATCTATCTATCTATCTATCTATCTATCTATCTATCTATCTATCTATCACTCATATCTATCTATCTATCTATCTATCTATCTATCTATCACTCATATCTATCTATCTATCTATCTATAACTCATATCTATCTATCTATCTCATATCTATCTATCTATCTATCTATCTATCTATCTATCTATCTATCTATCTATCTATCTATAACTCATATCTATCTATCTATCTATCTATCTATCTATCTATCTATCTATCTATCTATCTATCTATCTATAACTCATATCTATCTATCTATGTATCTATCTATCTATCTATCTATCTAT